>PVLC010005460.1:0-76206 GCA_004027655.1 Graphiurus murinus
TTGGTACTGGGGATTGAACTCAGGGGCATTCTACCTCCGAGCTATACCCCCAGCCCTATTTTTTATTCTTTATTTTGAAACCGAGTCTCACTAAGTTGCGGAGTGCCTCACTAGGTAGCTGAGGCTGGCCTCGAACCCTGATCCTCCGGTCTCAGCCTCCCGAATGCTGGGATTACAAGCGTGCGCCACCACGCCCGGCATAATTATTATTATTATTATTATAACTGTTATTATTATTATTAGGTTATTGGGTGCTGGGGATTGAACCTGGGGGTATTCTACATCTGATCTATACCCCCAACTCCCTCCCTTTTTTGCGGTAGTACTGGGGATGGAACCCAGGGGCATTTTACCTTCGAGCTATATCCCCAGCCCTACTTTTTATTCTTTATTTTGAAACAGGGTTTCACTAAGTTGTGGAGGGCCTCACTAAGTAGCTGAGGCTGGCTGTGAACCTGTGATTCTTCTGTCTCAGCCTTCCAGGTACTGGGATTACAAGCTTGTGCCACCATTCCCAGCTAGCCCTTTTTATTTTATTTATTTATTTTTTAGTTTTGATACAAGGTCTCTCTCACAAGTTGCTGAGGCTGGCCTTGAACCTGCGATCCTCCTGTCTCAGCCTGCCAAGTACTGGGATCATAGTCCCAGTACTTGGCCTCACCCAACTCTGGAGCAGCCCTGGAGGGCTGAGTGGAGCAGGCTGCCCTTACGCGGTGGTGAGCACCTCACTCTTTTCCCTTTCTTCCCTGGGTCTCCCTTCCCACACTCCATCTACTCTGTTACTAGGATTGCTTTCCAAAGCAAGACATCTGCACTATCTCTGGCTCGAAATGCAAAGAAGCCCAGATCCCTTCTCTCTGGGGCTCGTGTTCTGTAAGTAGAAATGGACCCATTGTCCGATAAACAAAACAACATGGCCCAGGAAAGAGCACATGGCTCAGCCTTGGAGGGCCAGGGACGTGTCCTCCACTGGGTGAGGAGGTGGACCTGGTAGCAAGGGCATGACCTGGTGGATGGGGGCGATGTGCAATTAAATGTTATTGAATGAACATATTTCATTCAGTAGGCATTTGGATTTCTTAATAAAGAAGGAAAAAACGCTCCAAGCTGCTTGCTTTATTTCATAACATACTCTCTGGCTGGCTCATATTTTAGGCTAGTTAATTCCCACATGACAAGAATGTTACACACCTCACAGAGCTGGTTACTTAGTTGGTGTGTACTGGAGTATTTTATGACAATTTTGCAAGCAGGAAGATGACTTTAAGGAGAAGAAAAGCCTGGCTATCTTGTGAATCGACCCGAGTGCTAGGGCGTTCGCTGTCAGAGAACAGCAGAATAGTGACGTGGCAAGGTGAACTGGAAGGCCTCCCCAGCTCCCGGGGGTGGCCTCTCACTAGGAGGAGGCGCTTTCTAGATTAATGAGAACACTCTCTAGATTAGTGAGGGAACAGAGCAGGCTCCTGGCCCCGCCAGCTAGAGTTTCAAATTTCTCCTGGAAGCACGGATCTGTGCAGCTGGGGCTGGAATTGGCACTCGACTCCCCCCACCGGCACCCACCGGCCCCTCCAGATGTGAATTCTGTTCTTATCCCTAACCTTGCTATCTGAGTCACCAACTCCCTTATCTCGCCTGCGGTCTAACTAGAAGGTTCAAGAAAAGAAGAGAGTCCTTTACAGATACATTAGGCCTTGCCAACTTTAGTTTTACTCTTCCATTCTGTCTCAGGTGGGATGAACTTGAAGACTGAGGGATGCAGTTCACTTTCTTTCTGAAATGTTTGTCTTCTATTCCCTCTGCATCTGGGGTCATGTGTTCTCTCTCACATAGGCCTGTGTGCTGTGATCTGATCACCTGTGTCCCCACAGTGTTCTTATGATGACACCCAGCCCCCAAGGTGATGGTGTTAAAAGGGGGGGACTTGGGGAAGTGATTATGTCATGAGGGGTCTTCCCCACCAACAGGGTTAATTCCCTTATAGAAGAGGCTTGAGGGAGTTTATTCATCCTTTCTGCCATATAAGGACACAGAAAGAAGCCACCACCAATGAGAAACGATCCCTCACCAGACACTGAATCTGCTGGCGCTTTGATCTTGGCTCTCCCAGCCTCCAGAACTGTAAGCAACAAATCCCAGTTGCTTATACATTACCCAGTCTAAGGTACTTTGTTATAGTAGCCCATGTAGACTGGAACTCCATGGAGACAGTTTCAGGATGCCTCCTGGCAGCATGCCCATGGTGGGGGAAAGGGGAGGGGCATTTTCTTTTTCATTATTTTTTCCATCCCAGTTTGTATCCAGGTAACAGTATGTTGCATACCAAGCTCTGCCTTGGCTGTTTGTACTTAGAAGAAGAAAAAAAAAATGAAAGCAGCACGATGTTCTGAATGGTGGTTTTGAAACACATCCACGCGTTCTCTGGTCCCTCTCCCTTCGGAAGTCAGAGCCTCCTTCTCCTCTCCTTGATGTGGTCTGTGCTTAGTGACTCACTTCTGATGAATAGGATGCGGGGGGGGGGGGGAATAGGGGCTTGTGACTCCCTGAATGGGTCATAAAAGGCACTGTGGCTTAGTCCTTCTTTCTCTCTTGGGTCACTTGCCATGTGGTGAGATGCTCAGGTAGCTTTATGGAGAGGCCCGTGTAGCAAGGACCTGGGGCCCCTGCAGCCACCCCGGGCCAGGCGAGCAGCAGGCCTCGTTGAAAGCAGGTCTCCAGCCCCCACCAGGCCTTCAAGTGTCTGCTGCCTCCTGAGAGACGCTGCAGCAGACCCACCTAGCTGAGCCACTCCTGGATTCCTACCCCCACCACCACCTGAAACTGCGGGCCATAATAAGTGTTTGGTGTTTTAAGCTGCTCAGCGTGGGGGTAATTTAAAAAATAACAGTAGATAAATAATACATACTGCATGAAGTTATTTCCTGAGGGGGCTGTACAGCTAAGGTAATGTCACTCTGTCTTCTCAGAGTGCTGAGGCTGTTGAAACAGGGACCAAGGACAGGGCTGACTTAGGAATTCTTGGCTTGAGAAGCTTGGCCCGGAGACAGATAATAGAACTTGTTTGCTTTTTGTGTATACTTTCTTCCCAAAGAGGGCTCAGCAAAACATATTCAAGGGAGCCACGAGTAAGTAGGGAATAGAAAATTAGGATCAAATTTTAAAAATGGTGATTACCAAGCACAAAGGCCAAGTAGACCCTGAACCATGACTCGAGGGCTTCTTCGTAGCCATGGCAAAAGGGGGATCTCAGTGAGTTCTAGAGCTCTTATTATCGGAAGGCAAACAGAGCTTTCCCAAGCACTGAATTTTATTTTATTTTATTTATTTATTTATTTATTTATTTATTTATTTATTTATTTTGGTACTGGGGATTAAACTCAGGGGCATTCTACCTCTGAGCTACACCCCCAGCCCTATTTTTTATTCTTTATTTTGAAACAGGGTCTCACTAAGCTGCAGAATGCCTCACTAGGTAGCTGAGGCTGGCCTCGAACCCGGATCCTCCAGTCTCAGCCTCCCAAATGCTGGGATTACAAGCATGCACCACCACACCTGGCTCCAAGCACTGAATTTTAAAACAAAATTCTCTTATGGACTTTAACATGGATGTTGATGTAGGTAAAAGAAAAGGCTCAGTTGTACTTTTGGAGATATTATGTTGGCAAAATCCACTTAGCTGCTACTTGTATTCTGTAATAGGAAAGGTAGGAATAGGAGGTAGGAGAGTGATAGGGCTGAGCACAATGGTGAATTAGAGAAAGCAAAAGAAATTCTTTTGACCTAGGTGCAATGAGGCCTTTTGAAAGTGGCAATAAATGCATGCTAAAATGTTTTTTGATCTGAGTTTTTCTTTCTCTTTTTCTATGTGACATGCGTGCGCATACACACGCACACACGCATAAAAAATGAAAGCACTTCTTGGGCAGCCATTTAAAATAGCCCAGTTTCTCTCTCTGCTTATATTTCAGGTCTTGGTTTGGGGTTATAAATTCTCACTGCCATCTTGGACTTTGCCTGGGAATTTGAGTCCTCTTGCGCATTTCCAGCTACTCTCAGCCTTCTGTTTTCCTTGCTAACCCCCTGAGCTTTGTTCAGAGTCCTGCGGGGAGGCTGTGGAGGCCATGGAATGCAGTGGTGGGGGATGGGGAGTGGGCACTGCCCAAGGATATAACTGGACATGTTACGTTTTCAGAGAGCGCTGCCCCCGAGCTGTGTGTCAGAGAGAAGGCTTGCTGTAGCACAGCGGGGTGGTCTCAGCCACTGCGGGCCCAGGCTACCGATATATCACAACCTGTGGGTAGAGCTGCTGGCCTGAGCTCTCCTGAGGCCAGGGGGCAGCTGGGGTTTGAAATTTAAGGAGGTGCTGCTTGCATAGTCCTGTCTCTCTCTGTCCTGTGCAGCTATTTCTGTTATGGCAGAAAAGACGAGCTAAACTGTTGGAGGATGCCTAGCACACCACCTGGAATGTAGTAGATTTCAGTCATCATCCATTGTCTTCTTCCCTCAGCTCCCCTATCTTTTCCTCTTGTTCTTGCTTCTCTCCTTTCCTCTCCTCTCCCCTCCATTCTGCAAGCATCTACAAAACAGGGTTGCTGTGGGTTGTCTTTTCCTGGAGTTTTCTCCATTGTTGCCTCCCCTGGAGTGCTAGTCTCTGTCCTCTGCTCTTGGCTAACTCCAGTATAACCTTTGAGTCGTATGGTGGCAACTCCCATTAGTATCTCCTTCCCTTGCATTATGTTTCTCTCCTTTTTAATTCTTACCACAGTGGTCATTTTGTATTATTTATATGATTACTTGATCAAAATAAAATTAACATTTATAGTCATTCCTGGATATGCACAGGGGATTGGTTCTGGGACCATCCTGGGATACTAAAACCTGTGGATGCTCAAGTCCCTTGTATACAATGGTATATATTTGCATATATACCATATATGCATATGTATATCCTCCATATACTTTAAAAGCTCATCTCTAGATTACTTACAATACCTAAGACAAGGCTAATACTATGTAAGTAGATGTTATACTGCATTGTTTAGGGAATAATAGTAAGAAAAAAATCCATAGATATTAGTTACAGATACAATTTTTTTCAAATATTTTCCATCCTTGTTTAGTTGAATCTATGCATGCGGACACTGTGGATTCAGAGGACCAGCTGTATTTGTGTGTACTTCCCTGAAAACAGTAATATGTCTCCGGTTGCCTTTATATTCCCACTACTCAGCCAAGTATGGTGGCACATGCCTGTAATCCAAGTACTTGGGAGGTTGAGACAGGAGGATCTCAGGTTCAAGGACAGCCTCAACCAGTAGTGAGACTCTCATTAACCTAGCAAGACCCTGTATCAAAATAAAATAGGGCTGGGGGTGTAGGTTGGAGATAAAAATGCTGCTGGGTTCAATTCAATCCCCAGCAACACACACACACACACACACACACACACACACACACACACACACACACATTATTCCCAGTACTCAGAATGAATACTATGTGTGAGATGTAGTAATCATCAGTAATCATTGGCGTGATGAACCAATGAACTGACGAATGAAAAAGTCTGAGCTGGGCGTAGTGGCACAGGTCTGTAATCCCAGTATGTGGAAGGCAGAGACAAGAGGATCTCAGGTTCAAGGCCAACCTCAGCAACTTAGTGAGACCCTCAGCACTTCAGAGAGATCCTGTTTCAAAATAAAAAAATAAAATAGGGTTGGAGGTGTAACACAAAGGTAGAATGCCCCTGGGTTCTATTCCAGTGACACACACACACACACACACACACACACACACACACACACACCACCACCACCACCACCACCAACAACAACAACAAAAAAAATCTGCTTCCTGCTTCCATAATTTGTGTAAGCTGGTGAATTACTGGGTAAGCCAGTGAATTACAGTTTCAGTGTGATAAAGGTGACTTTTTCTTCCTAGCAGCATGTGCTAAGCACGGAGGAAACCACAGGCATCTCAGCCTGTTGTATGTGGACCTCTCAGGACCAGAGATGCTACCTCCTCATGTTAAACACCAGAGAGAAGACAGGGCCAGATTGGGTGGCCTCAGAAATGAAGCTCAGAGGTTTCCAGGACTTTCTTAAACACCCAGTAGGTACTTGAATTCATGTTCCAGGGCTGCCATAACAAAACACCACAGACTGGGCGGCTTACACAACAGGATTTTATTTTTTTATGCTCTAGGAGGCTGAAGTCGAGGTCAGGTGGTTTCCCGAGTCCTCTCTCCTTGTCCTCATCTCCCTGTGTCTTCACAGGCTCTTCCCTATGTACCTGTTTGTGTCCAAATTCCCACTTTTCATAAGGACACCACTCATGCTGGATTAGGGCCCACCATAATGACCTTATTTTAACTTAATTACCTCTTTAAAGACCCTATTACCAAGGACAGTCACATTCTGAGGTCCTAGGGGTTTCAACAGATGAAATTTAGGGAGGGGTTCAATTTTGCCCAAAAAGGACTCAGAAGCCAAATGGCCACTTACTGAGTAACCTCAGACAAGGTATTTAATATCTTGTGTCTCCAGTATCCATCTGGAGATAATAAAAGGACCACCTCACTGAGAGGTGTGATGGTTAAAAGAATTAATAATCATGAAGTGCTTTAACCAGTGGCATGTATATTCAGTAAGTATTGGCTGTTATTATTATTGTTACTACTTAGCCCAATGAAAATTATTGCAAGCAATTTGAATATAAGAATTGGCACTGAGCCGGGAGTGGTGGTGCACGCTTGTAATCCCAGCATTCGGGAGGCTGAGACCGGAGGATCTGGGTTTGAGGCCAGCCTCAGCTACCTAGTGAGGCACTCCACAACTTAGCAAGACCCGGTTTCAAAATAAAGAATAAAAAATAGGGCTGGGGGTGTAGCTCGGAGGTAGAATGCCCCTGAGTTCAATCCCCAGTACCAAAAAAAAAAAAAAGAATTGGCACCAATACAAGTATATAAAAAAAGAAAAGTTTGCCTTAAAAATAGATAACAGAAAAACAATATAAATTACTTATACACATATGAATAGATGCACAGTCTTATTCATCAACAATAGAATGCAAATTAAAAGAACAAAAACAAAGATGCTTACAGGCCCCTTAAATTGGGGATAAAATGAATAAATAAAAGCAACACATTTTCTTTAGCAAAAACAAAATGAACAATAACAATAACAAACAAGACATTTTCCTTAACAGATGCTTTCTGAGCCACCCCTGGGGAGGAAAAGGTAAGGGAAGGTAGAAACTATGGCCACCAGTCTGGAGTCTCAGGCCATGGATGAACCATTGTAATGGATTTACTGGGCGATAGCCTGGGCAGGTAGAGTGATTGGAGGGGTGGGTCACTGGGGTTGTGGCTTTGGGGACTGTACCTGTGTCTGTGGCCCACCTTCTCTCACTCTCTCTGCTCCCAACCTCTGGGATGTGATAGCAGAGTCTTTGTGTCCTGCTTCCCTCTGCCATGCCCCGAGCTCTGCAGATATAACCTGGTATAACGTGGACTGAACCTCTGAAATCTCCAGAACTGTGAGCAAATAAATCTTCTTCCCTCTAAGTTGTGTTCATCAGGTATTTTGGGGTCACAGCAGGGAAAATGTTGACTGAAACACACCTCTATTTTCCTATTAGAATGTTAGCCCCATGAGGGCAGGGATTTGTGTCAGCTCCAAGATCAGGATGCAGCACATACTAGTACAAGTATTTGCTGAATGAATGAATGAATGAGGCATGGATGCATGAATGAATGAACAAATTCTGGCACTGTGAGCACTGACTCTCAGGAGCAGGATCAGGGTCAGGGGTCGTTCACTGATGACCATAGCAGACTGCCCAGTGGATCATCAGTCTTGCCCCACTGGTCAGGAAGTTGGTGGCGCTCCCCCCAGGATAGACCATAGGTGATTCATCCAGCTGCAGGAACATTAGTCCTAATAACTAACAGTTAATACTATTTGTATTATCCTGTTCAGAATAACAATAAACTCATCTCTAAAGCCCTCGGAGGTAGGCACAGTTTTTATTCCCAGGAGTGAAGCAGGAAGCGGTCAAGGACCACCCCCTCACCTCCACCACCACCACCAAAGTTACACAGCTAGTGAGTAGCAGGTCTAGAAATTGAACTCGGATTTGTCTGGCTCCAGGTCCTGGCTTTTACTGAAAGCTTTCATCTCTTTTTGGTTTTGTAGGTATTTTAAGCTGCGTCAGGGCCTGCTCACCAGATGGCTTTTTAATCTCTCTCCTGTTGCTACATTATTAATCTCTAAATTGTTTAGTGGAGAGAAGCGCTGGTACATGGGCGAGGCTTCCTGGAAGAGCTGCTGACATTTCACGAGGGCTTTGGAGGGTGGCTTAGCTTTGGGCAGAGGAAGGAGAGTCAGAAGCAGACTAGTGCTGGGGGAACGACTGGAATCCATCAACGTGGCAGCTGCCATTTTGGGAGACAGGCAGACCACGCTGGTGTTACTAGCAACACAAGGCTGTGAACCTAATTTTGTCAAATATTTAGCTGGTGGTGGCTTCCTGCTACTGTCAGAAAGGGATGAAGAACTCCTTGGAAGTGTCCTTTTTCTGAGAATCTGTATAATGCATTGCTTTTTTTATTCATTCTGGAAAATGCTGGATGCTTCCGGCAGAGTTCTCAACTAGCAAAGTCCCACCGCCTGGAAGCTTTCCCTGGGCATGCTCACTCCTTAGACTGCGTCATGCTAAGCCTGGGGCCAGACAGCTGCCATATGCCCTTTGAATAGGCTGTGTGTAGGGGGCTGGTAGAGCCTGATGTGGTTCTCTGGTCCTTGCATCTCCACAGGCTGAAGTGACGGTGCCCTCAGATGAGTGAAGTAGAGGGAGGCTGGAAATCTAAAAATCTAAATTATTTTGCCAAGTCTAAAGCATTTTGAACTTGCTCCACCCTTCCTATTTTCCATCTGTCTCATTATTCACCACAGTAATATTTGGGCACTTTGAAAAGAGTGATATTTTAACATGAAGCTATTCCAAGGAGAAGGAAAAATATCCTCATTTGGCGCACACCAGTCATGCAAATTAGCCTAAATAAAAATAAGACTAAAGGCAACTTAGAATATTATTGTACTTTTCCAGGCTCCCGCCAGTCTCCGCTGTCAGCTGTGGCATCTCTCCATCCTGGGTGAGAGTGAGGAGAAGCAGGGCTTACATTTGGGGGCAGGTTCATGCTAAAGAACCCACTTGAAAAGAATGGACACCAAAGATCTTTTGCTAAGATGTGTTAGAACCAGGTCCTGTAAGTGGCACAAGGTACCCATGATTGGACTTCTAGACGTGCATTCCAGCCTGGTCACTGTGTCTGGCTTCTTGCTGAACAGTCTGTCAAGGACTCTGACATTCACTCTGTTCTTGGAAAACCATTTAAGTGTGTGTGTGTGTGTGTGTGTGTGTGTGTGTGTGTGTGTGTGTGTTATTCAGTTCCTGGAGTCGTGGTTGAAATGGCATCATTGGCTACAGTCTCAAAATACTTCCCTCAGTCCAGTTATATTTGTAATGGTTATGAAAGTTTTCATCCTGCTGTATTTATTCCAAAGCTCCATTTCAGACATTAAGACAACTGGGGAAACACCCTTACTGGACTGGTAAGGGTAAGGAGACAATTATGTCACTATAGACATTTCACATCTCTAATTTCAAAGATTTTAAGCATGGCAGTTGTATGTACCCCACTGCACCTCTGATTTGTTGGTGTGGAATTTGTAATGCTACATGAAATCAACAATATTGATTTTTTTTTCAACTTCTTAAAAAAAAAAGTCCCCTCCCTTCCTCCCTTCCTCCCTACGTGGCTCCCTCCCTTCCTCCTGTCCCTCTTCTCTTTTATTCAAGCCAAGATCTTGCAATCTTTTTTCATCCCAGAAATATTTCATGGAGGGAACCTGCCAAGAGGTATATGAAGAAGTGCTGAGCTGTCCAATCTATTAAGCTAGTTTTCCACTTAGATAAGAAATCGAGGGGGGAGAGTAACACGATTTCTGAAGCATCACATGAGCTCCACTCTTCTGGATGTTTTTGTTTACAAGCAAAGATTCTAAGCTCTTATTTCCTCACTTGAAGGTTTTAAAGGTCTCCTTCATCAATGATGTTTTTCTCATTCTTCCCAAAGAGCCTAGTTTTCTCATCTTTCCTAATAACTCAAATTCTAAATCTTCCCTGTAGATCAGATTCCAAATTTCAGCCATGTGGTTGATTTGTGTTGAAAGTATCAATATTTTGTATGCTCTTTGATCTAGTAATACCACCTGGAGCTGTGTCTTTATGTTGGCATGTGCAAATATTTATGCATAAGGGTGACCATCAGAGCATCAGAGATAGGATGAAAATTGAAAACAGTAGGACATTTGATGAATAAATTATGAACACTGATGAAGTAGAATATTATGAAGTCATTTCAAATGATGTAAAAGATTAATGACATGGGAAAAATATCTCCAATGTATTATTTATCAGAGACAAGAAAGATAGTTATAAATGAAATTGTCCCAATTTATTGAAAACATATACACATGGCCTTTTTTTTTTTAAAAAAAAAAAAAAAAAAAAAGACTATTAGTCGCTTGTAATCCCAGCATTTGGGAGGCTGAGACCAGAGGATCTGGGTTCGCGACCAGCCTCAGCTACCTAGTGAGGCACTCCGCAACTTAGTGAGACCTGGTTTCAAAATAAAGAATACAAAATAGGGCTGGGGGTATAGCTTGGAGGTAGAATGCCCCTGAGTTCAATCCCCAGTACCGCAAGAAAAAAAAAGACTATTAGTATATATGGAAAAATATAAATAATGGTTATCTCTGAATATTATGGTTAGTAACAATTTTAAGTTTTAACTTTTTGCTTATATATTTTGTGATTTTACTGTTTTTGCTTATGTGCATCTTCTCACATATGTATATATATATGTAGTATAATTTAAATTTTATTTTTAAAATAAACTTTATCCTCTTTTTATTTTTTAGTGGTACTGGGGATTGAACTCAGGGGCATTCTACCTCTGAGCTATATCCCCAGCCTTTTTATTCTTTATTTTGAAACAGGGTCTCACTAAGTTGTGGAGTACCTCACTAGGTAGCTGAGGCTGGCCTTGAACCCAGATCCTCTGGTCTCAGCCTTCCAAATGCTGGGATTACAAGCATGCGCCACCACGCCCGGCTCAACTTTATCCTCTTTTAAAGTATAATTTTTCACTTCTTCAAAAATTCAGGGCTAAACTATGGAAGGTCATAGAGAATTTGTAGAAGTTCTCAGTCAAGCCACAAATGGCAATTTGCAGAGTTCAAAGGTAAGCTGAGACAATAGTTTGGGCCTGAGGAGGAGAGAAGAAATGGAACTGGGGAGAAAAGAAGAGAAGGATGAAAGGGACTGAAAGGGCTGGGTTTTGCAGTGCTATCATGAAGTCTACCAAGACCTTGGTCAATCTTTGGGTCCAAAAAGGCCTTTTCACACAGCAAGGGTCCATCTCCAAAACAAGTGGTTTCTAAGTCTGGTACAGTGTGTGTGTGTGTGTGTGTGTGTGTGTGTGTGTGTGTGTGTGTGTGTGTGTGTGTTTTCTCTCTAGGAGACATTGGAAGAGGATACTGAAAGAGCCCTGCAAGCTGGGAGATTTCCATGTGTCTGTGATGGTTTATCACTTTGGAAACATAATAGATCCAGTGTCGAGAGCCAGATTTATGAAACGACAAGAGGTCTAAATCATAGGAAGTTACCAGAAGCCGCTGCCAGGAAATTAGTCTAGCAATAAACAAAATTATTCGGGGAAATCCACTTATGCTGGGTTCCAATCCTCTTTTTAGGTGTGGATGTCAGTTTTCCCAGATCAATTAGTACATGAGACAGAACGCTGGACCAGACCATCCTCAGGTCACCAGGGCAAGCAGGTCAGTGGCCCTCAGCTTTTCAAGATTATGAGAAGTTTGGAGTTTATTAAGGAGCAATCAGACTGTAACACTACTAGGGGATTTGGATTTTAGAGAAAGTTGAAGAGGATGATAATGATTTCATCTAATATTTGAAATAAGACTAGTTAACTCCTACCAGACAAATTAATGAGGTAAAACAATCTTTTGAAGAACAATGAAGAAAAATGAAGTCCAGAGACTTAAATAAATAAAGTCAGTTAGCCAGGTGTGGTGGCAAATGCCTGTTGTCCTGGTACTTGGGAGGCCGAGACAGGAGGATTACAGGTTCAAAGCTAGACTCTGCAACTTAGAGAGACACTCAGCAACTCAGTGAGACCCTGTTTCAAAATAAGAAAAAGGGCTGGGGAGGGGGAACTTAAAGGAAGAATGCCTCTGGCTTCAATCCCTGAAACCATAATAATGATGAAGATAATAACAATAATAGTAATAATTATTATAAATAAATATAGTTGAATCATTTGGGGAAATTGGAGAACTACCCAAAGCAAAGTGAAAATATGACCATGGAGGAGTAAAATCTTGACTCATTGGAATCTAAGTAATTCCAAACCTAAATTAATCAGAGTTTACACTTAAAGAAAAATGTAAAACATTCATCTCTAGCAGAGAATTCTTGGCAGGCTAAACCACCAGTCTGATCTGGTATGTCAATTCCTATGCATTTGTTTATTTGTGTTTAAAAACTTTGAGCACCTTGAAAGTCAGCCCCGTTGCCCACACGTAGTGTAGGTCGACATCCCTGTGTGTTGCTAGATTCTCAGCCATCAAAGCAATATTCCTTCATGCTTAGTACAATTCTCTTCAAATGGTGACAACAGTCAGTGCTATACTTAGGAAGAATTTTCAGTCATGGAGATAAAAGATCAAAGAGGTTTTCTGTGATTCTTTTTTTCTTTGGATAAAGCTTCCCTTGGCAAGAAAATTAAACATACCAGAATATACTCTACTCGTTTATTTATTATTGTATTTCACCACTCAGCCAACAGACAGTTCTCATATCAGGCACGATGCTGCTTTTAAGGATAAAGGTGAAAGCCCATTTCCCTCCCTCAGGAGGTTCACAGTCTAAACAAAGATACCTACTGACCAGGGGTGCTTTTACAAAGTGTACCACTAATACTAACTACGTTAAAAAGTCAAATGGAGCTGATTGCAAATACTGAGTATTTCTACTCATTCTGCAACACATTTGAATATTATTTTCTTAATATGAATTAATTTCCTAATGACGCTGGGCTGACTGTCTCCTATCTGCCCTCCTGGCACACTCTCTACCCATCTCCATCCTATTCTGCGATAGATGATGGTCTGCGTGCCCTCTGGCTTGTAGTCGGCTTCAGCCGGGGAGAGGGGTGGCAGGAGGTGAACAGGAAAGGGGTCAATATGGTGGCAGTGTTTGTTTCGCTAGCCTCCTCCCAGCCACATCCTTCTACCAAGGCTCCAGCAGGGAACCCTCTCCTCTATGTTGCTATTACTAGTCAGTATACTGGACCATCCCTTCTGGTTTCCTAAATCCAGCTCATACCTTCTAAATTGTCCCTGTAGTGAGTTCTCAAATTACCTACCTTGATTTACCATCTATTTCATGCTTCCTTGTTACGGGGTGGGGGAGGGTCTGCATCATTAAAAACAAACAAACAAACAAACAAAGGATCAATTCCAGATTACCCCTGGGACCAGTGTAATGGGATGCGAGAAGGAAGCTTTATTTCAATAATCTTGGCTCTTCATTGTTCATGTTCTGATATATGAACCAGTCGTGCCTTATATTAGTGGATCACAGATTTGAAAGCCTCTGTGTCTTGGTTATTTTACCACCGAGGATGCTATATCCATCCTGTTTCCACGGCATTGCCAACTTCGCAGCCTTCATGTAGCCCCTGCCATGGCTGGGAACAGTGGCCTCTCGCCTTCAGGTTTCACCTGATCTCGACTTGGAGCATCAGGGCTCGCTGGTTGATAATCTAGCTATGACCTTGGTCACCTCTCCTTTCTCCAGTGTGTCTGTCAATCATAATGCCACCTAACTTAACCAATATGGCACCCAAGGATTCTATAGCACATGGGTGGCTGCTCCCAGCCAGGGGCATAGTGACTGCAACCTCGCTGTCTGCTCACCAAGCACTGGTGCTAATTGCTAGTGTGACTGGGATGGTGTCTGGTCCATTCTCTCTTTACATTGGACAGTGTTACCCTGTGCATAAGGAGATAACGTTTTTGTAAAGGTCAACTCACTTCTTCATTGACTGCTACTCTGTTCTAGGCACTGTTCAAAGTTTTGGAAAGACTGGCTTCATATTTCATTTAGAAAGCAGAAATAGACAAACAAATTCCACTCTTAGAAGCAAGAGGAAGGGGGATAACAAGTATTTAAGCCTTAGCTTAACTCATCACATTAGTTTCCCTTCTTCCTTGTCCTTTGGATACCCATTTACCACATCGCTTATTTTAAAGATTGCTTTTCTTTAATAGATAACTAAAGCGATTATATTTTTTAATGATTATATACAAGGATCTGATTCTACTACAACTCTGGAACTAGTGATTGTTTATTTTCAAAAAACCATACGTTTAAAATCACCAAAACTCTACTTTCAAAGTCATGCAAATTAGATTGTGAGGTATATTCAGCATTTTGACCATACTTATATAATGAAGATATTTCTGTCTTTTCACGAGCTACACAAACTGGCTGTGATTTGCTATGGATTTAATAAATTCTTCTTAATAAAATAGCCTAGACCACAGATTTAGTGGCAGGCTGCCATCTATATAATAGATTCTAAAGTTTTATTTGATAAAAGGTACTTAGGAAAGTTCTTAAGCACTGTTAGGGTGAAGCTTTATTTTATTTTTTAAATATCCCCCAAAGGCTGATGTATTGAAGGTTTGGTTTCAGCCCATGGAGCTCTTGGGAGGTGGTGTAGTCACCACCTGTCGGAGGACCTAGGCAAGGAAGTTGGGTCATTGGGGGCGGCCCTTGAAGAGGATATTGGGAGCTGAGCCCCTTCCTGTCTCTCTTTTGCGTCCCAGCTACCACAAGGCGAGCAGCCTTGTTCTGCCACGTGCTCCTTCCATAGTGGACTACCTCGCTACAGGCCCCAAAGCAATGAAGCCAACTGAGCATGGACTGTAGCCTCTGAAAGCATGGGCCACAGGAACCTCTCCTCCATGCAAATTCTTTATCTCAGATACTTTGTGACAGTAGCGGAAAGCCGACTAACACAATCGGCATTTTTGTTCATTCTATTATTAGAGTTTGGATATGGAAGGTTCTCCGTTGGCCCCCAGCTGGTGGCATTATGGGAAGGTGGTGGGAACTTTAGGAGGTGGGGCCTACTTGGAGAAAGTAGGTCACTTAGGAGCGTGTCCTTGAAGAGTTCTCTTGTTCCTGACCCTTCCTCTCTATCTCTTCCTTTGCTTCATGTGGAGAGAAGCTCTGCTCTGCCATGATGTTCTGCCTCACCGCAGGTCCATAGGGATGGGGCCAAGTGACCATGGACTAAAACCTCTGAAACTGTGAACCAAAAAAACCTTTCTTCCTTCAAGTTGTTTTTCTCAGGTATTTTGTTCCAGTAGCAGAAAATGACTAATGCATCCGTAATCAATTATTTGATTTTTCAAATGACTTATTTTACTTTTAAAAAACAAAGACAGGTGGTTACGGAGGGATTTATGGCAATTAATTCACAGGCTGAGTAGGGCAACAAGGCCAGATATTTAGCCTGGAGAGTTCACAGGCTATTAAAAACATTAACGCAGTTTTACTGCATCCCCTAGGATAGAAATAATGGCTTTATAAATGGGAAACTATTCAGAGTGAACCCGTCAGGAGTATCCACTTGGAAGCAAGAAGAGATGGAAATAGAAAACATGACTCCCGATTCGGGTTCCATTACTTGAATCGCTAAACACCACTCAGGTTAAGCTAAAGAGATATGATGGCGTATTTGACAGATGCCTTCACTTAGAGATTAGATAGAAGCCCTGAAAGTCTAACGTGGAGCCTTTCTTCTCTTCTACTGAGGATGTCACTCATAATCTCTCCTTTCAATTCCTCTTCTCTGACGCAAGTCAGAGCCATTCCGACTGCAGCCCAGCACTCTCCCCAGGTGAGCCTTGCTTTACATGAAACACCTGTGTGTAAATAGCTGCTAATGATTCACGTTCTACTCCAAATGTACCTTAGGGACCTCACTATTTAAAGGAACACTGAAATGAATGCTTTTGTAAAGCAGAATACCCCCTTTTGTAATGTAAACAATATAAGCCTACATAAAGCTTTCAATTTCCCTAATTGTAAATTTTTGCATATCGGGTTTCATCAAAGCAGAACCTATCTGCAAATGAAAATATTTTAAGCATCAGCCCTTAGCCCATCATAATGTTTTTTTTTCAAGTCGCATTACAATAAAATCCATTAGTTTGAATAATTAAATAAAAAATTGATTTCCATGTGTTTTGAAATTTCTGATTTTAAAAGAAAAAAAAAAACTGAATGCCTTGTTGTTAAGCTTCTATTTCAATCTTATTTTTAAATGGAAAATAGTACAATGACTAACATAGGGCAGGGCAAGGTAGTGACTGACAAGAGGGGCCCACCATCAGCTTTTAGGACAATGGAGGCAGATAGCAAGGAGCAGGACAGGGTCTGGGTGCTCCAAGCCTTGGAGGACACACGTCCTGAGCACTCAGTGTGTTATGCTACAACAAACAACTATGCAGTTTTCTAAAGGAGCGTTTCTAATGTTAAGTCCCATGTCAAACGTCAGTCACACTGGTTCTAAGCAGCAGCAGGAATTCAAACGCATATCCCTGCCTCTGAAATAGGTGTTCTTAACTCCTCTGCCTACTGTTCACTAAGTGGAACCTTAAATTATTGATATGTGAACATTTTTGGCCAACGAAAGTGGACTTTCATGGGATTTAGCTGAAATCTTCCTACCATACAGAATCCAACTGGGAAGAGGGTAGCACAGATCCAAGGTGACTCAAGTCTGTTGTATGGGAACAGAAAGAGCCCATGGCTGCTTCTCCCCTCCAGTCTTACCTCTTTCAGTTTCCTCCTACCTGCTTTTAAATTGACTCTGCAAGCTGGGTGTGGTGGCACACGCTTGTAATCCCAGCATTTGGGAGGCTGAGACTAGAGGATCCAGGTTTGTGGCCAGCCTCAGCTGCCTAGTGAGGCCCTCCGCAACTTAGGGAGACCCTGTTTCAAAAAAAAAAAGACTTAAAAATAGGGCTGGGGGTGTAGCTCGGTGGTAGAATGCCCCTGAGTTCAATCCCCAGTACCGAAAACAAACAAACAAAAAAACCTGACTCTGCAGTTCCATTTTTATTCCAGAATTTTTATGGGCTCCATCTGTTTGCCACATCTCGTGAGAAATGCTGGAGATACTAACCTGAGTACAACTTAGTCTCTGACCTGAAGAAGTCTGTAGTCTTATTGTTTTTATTTTTATTTTTTAGGCCATACTGGGGATTGAATTCAGGGCCTCATGTATGCTAAGAAAGTGGTTTACCGCTGATGTACACCCCCAACCCCTGAGGTCTTACTCTTAAAGAAGCGCATCAAGATTTGTCCAAACTGCTGAACAGAAAATTCATTCCAGGATGGTCCAGCTTAGCATATCTCAAAGAGGAGGTGAGGGCAGCTGGCTGGCCTGCCCATCCTGCCCCACCCCATGTCATCGCTAGGACCTCCTCACGGCAGGACTCTCTTTCCCTGGTCACAAAGAATGGGTGGAACAAGGAAATTAAAAGTCCAGACTCCAAAATGGAATGCTGGCCATTCTTTATATCCTATTTGTTACCCTAAAGACCTGCCATTTCACAGATCAACTGAAGCTACATTGCATTGTAGTTTATTTCTTTGGAAGCTGAAGACATATTCTGGCTCCTGTCCAACATACTGTATTTAATTTTAGCTAGATCCCAGTTCTATAGTTTGTATCTTAAATGTTCCCTAAAGGTCCTTGTGCTTAATGCTTGATCACCAGTCTGTGGTGCTATGGGGAGGTGCTGAAACCTCCCAGTGGGAGGTAGTTAGGTCTTTGGGGGTATGCTCTCAAAGGGAGTATTGGGACTTCAGACCCTCCCTGCCTTTCTTTTTGTTTTCTGGCTGCCATGAGTTGAGCAGTTTCCTCCATTTCATGCTCTTGCCATAGGCCCAAACGCAATGGGAACAATGGATCATGGACTGAAAGCTATGAAACACTGAGACAAAATAAACTTTTCTTCTTTATAACTGTTATCTCAGGCATTTTGTTATAGTCACAGAAAGCTGCCTAATACCTTCAGTAAGTAAAATGATTAGGAAAAAATGTGAAAGTTAATGAGATTTCGCTTACATATCTATATACTCATGTGTTCATTATGGAGAGTTTACTAAAGTTGACTGATACTTCAGAGTGCTTTAAAACCAACCAACCAACCAACCAGTTATTTCTTTTAGAATATTTCCTTGTAGAACAGTGGATGGTACATTCTGCCCAGGGCACATGATTTCACACACTTTTCATAGCCCTGAGATATTTTCCTTTAGAACATCATCTTTTCAGATGCCGTAGGTCAGACATTAAATTTAGCGAATTATTATGATTAGTTCAGGGCAGCAAACAAACTTACCTAAAATATTCTGGGTGATTTTTCTTTGTTAGTTTAATGGAGACATATTGTTCACTTATGGCTGGCCCTTAGTACTAATAAAACAAACTCTCATTTATCCTGAACATCGGAGTGGGATATCACAAAGTTGGTAATTATTAATGACAACTAATGGTTAGTAGTTATTAATGACATTTGTGAGAGCAGGATAAAAACAATAATTATAATAATATGAAGTGTCATGAGCAAACAGTAATTGCAATAATGATTGCTATTATAATAATGAGCGAGGAAATGATTTTAGGCTATTAAATCGGCAAGCATCAAGGAAGCCTGCACATGGATTTATGCATATATGATTGTGGGAGATTGCCAGATAAGAATAATAGTCACTCTTGTTGGAGGACTTACTATGTGTCACGTAGCAAGCCAAAGATGGAGCAGGCACACAATCTCTCCTTTACTCCATGGTGACTCTGCTAGTAGGTATTGTTGGTTGTGTTCTTATCCCTGTCCTAGTGAGAAAATGGAAGTTTAGAGAAGCTATGCAATTTGAAAAGAGTAACTTAACAGCTGGCAAATGGCTAAAAGGGAATTCAAAGTTGGCCTGACTAACACCAAAGTCCATTCTTCTCACTAGTTTTCTATGTTAACTGAAAACCAGTGGGTATATTGTGTTAACTGAAAATTACCGGTACCAGCTCAGCTGCTGGGTGCTCCGAGGATGTGAGTCTGCCTGGAAAACTGCCTTAGACATAAGGGTCCAGGTGGCATCAGGACCTTCCCACAGAACAGTCTTGTACGCTCAGAAAAAGCCATGTGTGCATTTCTCTATTGCCTTAAGGATGTGAATAGGGTTCCCATGTCATTGTGAATATATCTATGAAAAAATCAAAGTTCTGACTCCCTTGGTAACTTGTTTTAAAAGTTGCTCTCCTAATTTCTACTGTCAAAGATATCAGTTTCTGTACTTTATTTGGCAATAGGATAATAGGATTGTTGGCTAATATTTTATCTAAACTAGAGTTACCTATATATCAATAAAGGTCACCAGTTTTGCAATTAATTATAACAAAGTCACATCCAGGTAATCCTAAGCCTGCGGTGTTATTTAATCCTTGATGATTCTACAGTTACCCCAGGATCTCGTGGCACCTTGGAGTCATCATTAGGAGCATTGCTTGTCACTGTGGAGGAAAAATACAGCCACTTGAGAATTGGACATGGGCTTTTGGATAAACGGAGCCTCTCGCTATTGATTTTGAAAAATGATTCATAGCAACTGATAAGAGCTCAGGTGGTGGGAGACTCACTTTAATGCAGATAAAATATGAGAAAACCTTTTTACTAAGAGCACTATAATGTACCTGTTCCCCTAATGAACATTGAATTATATGCCAAAGCAAATGGGCCTGAGTGGGAGGACACAGACTTCTGGGCTTCAGAGTCTGTCCCCCCTTATTAGTTGTTCAGCATTTTCTGGTCTGATGGAGCCATGGGGCTTCAGGGTGCAGCTGGGTTTCCTTTTCTTAAGGGTTTATTTCCTTACCAAAGCAAGGAGGCCAATCAAAGAGACGTTTGACTGGAAACTGAGGTTAACTGTAAGATAAGGGAGGCCTGGGGGTACGGATCCACTTCTGTACATTGTAAATTAATTCAGAGAGTGAAAGAGGAGAATGTGGGTACCTTCCATGAGCAAAGATGGGCATGGCTCCTGAGAAATCGTGCCATGCTAAAGTTACCGTTCTGATTTTGAGGCCAACGTAACCTATGCAAGTAGACAGCTTACATAAAAAATTAAACAGTAGTGAAAGACACTGAATGGTCAACATTATGTGATTTGCAATTTTCCCGACTCTGTGCACCCTGGGTTAAATTTCCTAAGTTAATATTTCATGAGGCTTATTGCAGTCAGGTTCACGTACATGCTGAATAATAAACATAAATAAAACAGAACTCACGTAGAACCGTGTCAAGATGTTAGCAGTGAGGAACGTGGAAATAGGCATGCCGCAGACTCTGTTTTGTGGTGAGAAATGGCTTTGTAGAAACGCAATGTTTTTTCTTGCAAAGTAACCTTTTCTCATTTGTTCTTCGTTGAAGTCTTCTGAGGTGAGCAGGGTGGGGATTAAGTTGAGAGCAAGAGCAATGTGGTAACACTAATGGGAACAAAGAGTTCCGTACAATCGGTAAAGCCCAATTCTAACTGGGGTGTCCCAGGACACAGAGCAGGAATCCACTGCCTTGCTCAATAGATAAAACAGTACGCTGCATTCGGAAAAAGTTCTCATTAGCAATTCCCCCATCTGTAACAACTTCGTGGATTTTACTGTCCCTTCTCTTATTTATCTCCTCTAGGAACATTTTCATCAGAACGAGGTACTTGGTCCTGAAGAGTTCTCCCGACACTGCTTCTTACTTACCAAATAGAGTCATAATCCTTAGTATGTAACTTCAAAATCCTTTACACAATAACCTATTGCTTCCCCAAAGAGGATTGTGACTTCAGATGGAGAATAAGCCGCTGAAGGAAATTAACTCTCAAGAAATGAAAGTCCTGTTTTGGAGGCAGGAAAAGAAAATGCTGAGGCCATCACACAAATGCCAAAGCATTCTTTATGCTGCCTATAGACTTTCGGGACCAGACAGCAATTCACGAGGTTGCTCTACCCTCTGATTCAAAGCTCATGGGTAGAAGAGGTTGGGTGGCTCTCATTCTCGGAAATCATTTGGCCCCTTTCAGCAAATTTTCTTGAGAGGTCATGGCTCTTAAAGACCTCCTTAATTCCCTAACTGAAATGATTCCCAAACCATTTTCATTTCTTTCCTCTTTAGATTTTTACCCACTAGCCAGGTCCTAAAAGACTTTCTGGTTTTTGCACTTGAGGAAGGGGTTCAAATATCAGAAAGTAATATCAGAATAATATCAGAGAGTAAAAAGAAACTAGCACATACCATTTGGTTAGGGAAAATGGAAAACACAGACGCACTATTTGAAAAGTGGTGTGTGATTCACATGATTAACGTGCTCACCCTCAAGGTTGAATTAACAAAAATGAACGCAAATCCATGAAGACATAAAAATGCCACATCAAGTCAGGCAAATCCTCTGTCTCACCCACTCTGGGATTTTACAGGGGCATCAGCCAGCAGTGGGTGAGCGAGCATGCAGAGGTAAAGAGTCTGGGGCCAGGGTGGCAGTTCTGAGTCCCAGCGACACTCAGGGTTAAGCCAGAGTCATTTCATCGGTCCAGACTCACTTTCCCCATCTGGACCAGGGGCCTGGGATCGCACCTGCTCTTCCCTGCTTCAAGGGATTGCTTTGAGAGCCAGTGTAGACAATGGCATGTGTAGTCCTTGTCAGCTGCATGGTTAACATGTTTGCACAAAATAAGGAACCCAGATGTCTGGAGGGGGTGTCAAGGGATGCTTACGTGTCACTCTGCCAGCATCATAGATTCCCAGCATGGCCCTCAATCCATGGTTCAAGTCCTTTAAATCCATGGTTTCGTTTAAGATAGCCATTCTGGGTGGTGTTCCCAGCAGCAGACTCTGGGACCCAGATCCTCTTGTGAGTGGTTATTGAGGGAATACTATCAGGAGAGGCCACAGGAGAAAGCAGGAGAGTAAGTCAGGCAAAGGTGTGGTGTCTGTTGAAGTGTAGACTCAGCTGGATCCCACACATGCCCTGGACTGACGGCACTGCAGCACAAGGGAAGGGGTGGCTGTGTGCCCTGGACTGGCCAGTCCTTGGCTTGGGCTGCAGTTTGCAGGTGATGTAGCTCAGCTGCCAGAGAATGATGTCTCCAAAGGGACAGCCCTGAGCTGTTGGCCGGCAATCCTCACAGCACCATGGGATGTGTGTAGTGGCCTGACGCAGGCCACCAGCCGCTTTGACTACAGGTAGGAAAAAATAAGGCCCAGGGAGGTTTGGCTGTGTCCCCCGAAGTGTTGGGGAGTGGGGTCCAGTGGGAGGAAAGCGGGTCATGAGGGATCCTCTGGATAAGCGGATTAATGCTGTCATCATGGAAATGGGTTTGTTATACAACTGAGTCTGGCCCTTTCTCACCTTTCCCCTCTCTTGCATTTCTTCCTTCAGCCATGGGATGAAACAATAAGAAACTCTTACCAGATGCCAATGCATTCTCTTGAGCTTCCCAATCTGTGCCTCAGGGATTCTGTTCTAGCAGCACAAGATGAATAAAGACAGAGAGTAAGGATAACTTAACCTTGGGGCCTTCGCTCCTGCTTTTTCTTCTGCCTGGAATTCTCCACACCTCCTTCTTCATTTGCCAATTCTTATTGGTCTTGTAGATTTCAGCTCAGATGTCACTCCCTCCAGGAAGCCTTTTGTCTCTCATCCACATTAATTTGGTCCCTCTCGATGCTCCCACAGACTTTTTACAAAGTCTCATAAGGGTTGGGTGACTTTTCTTCATTTTGAAACTATACTATTTGGAGTGGCCACCAGAGGTGCCAAGTCAGGGAAAGCGGGGATGGAGAAGGTACATTGGATCTTTCTAGCCTCTCTTGGGGGGCACTTATCAAAAATCATAACTGAAAACAATTATTTCTGCAGTCATATATATATATGACTATATGTATATATATATATAGTCATATATATATGTATGTATATATATATATATATATTTTTTTTTTTTTCCAGTAGATTGCAAACCCTATGAAGGCAGGGACTGTATATACTCAGGTGGTCCTGCTTTGTTTGAACACATGTTTGTTTGGAACTCATGGCCTCCAGGAGCCCCAAGTCAGGGAAAACTACTAGCACCCATTGTACAACTTGCTGCTGTCACAGAGTAGATGTTCAATAAACAGTTTTGAAAAATGATAAGAAGAGTTGAAAACCAGGTCTCTCTGTCTCAAACCACAATCTTTTCCCATTGTGTTTTCAATTGTGCAATATCCTTGTTTATTTATATGCAATGTCTGTACAGACTTTTGGAAATCCAGTCTCAGAAGTCAGTTTTCTGCTGTATTTATATTCACATTTATACCATACCTTACACCAATAGTAAACCTGCTATAGGATGTAGTATTTTGGTTCTTTTCTTTAAAACTATCTTTCAGGCTCCTTTGTATGGTTTTGCAAGTTTCAGCCAGCCAGGCGGTCTCTTCCTTTCCCCCTGGCCCCTTCCTGATATAAACGCTTTGATCACCTCTTGCTCAGCCTTCGTGTTTTCAGGCTGAAGAGTTCAGATCATTCCAGCTTCTCCTCATACAAAAATCACATTTCCTTGATCACTTCAGTTCTTCTCCTCTGGATATTTTCCTACTCTTTATAGCTTTCTTGAGGGCAAGTACAATTTCAGCTGGGCTTTTTAATCTCTCAGTGACTCCCCGGTTAGTACAGGTCTGAGAGCAATTGTTTCAGACCTGTGTTCTTTTCCTTGAGCTCCCACCCTCTGCACACCCAGAGAGCTCCGTGTCGACCTCTCACCTTCTGCATGCTCAGAAGCTGTATTAACTATTTTTGTCACTGAGACCAAAATAAATGACAAGAAAAGCTTGAGGAGGGAAGGCTTACTTGGCTCACAGTTTCAGAGTTCAGTCCCTAGTTGGCTAGCTGCAAGGCAGAGATGTCACGGTGGCAGAGGAAAGCTGTTCAACTCATGGTGGCAGGAAGCAGAGAGTAAGAGACAGGAGGTGGCCAGGGACAGGTAGAGTTCTCAAAGCCACACTCTCAGAGACCCACTGCCTCCAGCCATGGCCCCCTCCGCATTGGAAACCAGGCTTCAACACATGAGCTTTTGGGGGCTCTCAAGATCCAAACCATAACAGCTGGGCTTTGCTAATCCCCCATTGATTCTTTAGTTAGCACGGGTCTGATAGCGATTCCTTCAGACCTTGTCTTCTCTCCCTGAGCTTTAACCCTCTCCACGCCCAGAGAACCTGTTGTCAACCTCTCACTTTCTGCTTTCTCAAAAGCCCAGATTCTCTTCTGAAAGCCCTTGGCCTTGACTCTTGTCCTTCCAGCTTTCTTCTACATCTGGGTCAAGAACTGTTCTCCCTTATAAATTCCATTCTTCTCTGAATTCTGACAAATGTTGCTCCAGACTTATCCTTCCTTCTCTCTCATTGTATACTCTCCTTAGAATAATGGATACTAGGTGCTTTGTTAGACAACACCCCCAAATTTCAGGGGCTTCAAACAGCAAAGAATGTCTCACTTTCACAAAGTCTGACAAGGGTTGGGTGTCTCTCCTCTATATCCAAGCTATGCTGTCTGGAACATGTGGCCACCAGAGAAACAAAGACAGAGACAGATGATGATGGAGAAGCCATATCAGGTCACTAGCCTCCACCAAAAGTCCCACATCACCCCTACTTATAGTCTACTGGCCAGAAATAATCACATGCCCCCACCTGTTTCCAAAGAAGGCAGGGGAATGTGGGAGAACTTGGGGACCGATTGGTGAGCATCAAATTTCACTGCTCTCTCCTTTGCAAATGCACACATTTCCTGTGCATTCTGGAGAAAACTTTGCCTGGCCCTCTTGGATCTCAATTTCTTTTTAGTGAGAAACTTCCTAAATGAATGTGTGCTTCCCTCTTTGGATTTTATCACCAGGCAATCTGTCTTTAATGTCCTTGCAGAGTGGCCTTTAATCCCCTTGTCTGATTACAATCCACCCCTAGAGACCACCAGTTCCTCTTTCTCATAGCCTCTGCCTCTTTGGTTCATTGTAAGTCTAGAATGTGTCAGCCTTCCTTTCCTGGCGAAATTCTCTCCTCCCTCTGCAGATTTCATCACTCAACCCTCTCCCTGATTTCCCTCACACTTCTCCATTCGTTTCTTCTCTTCCTGGTCCTTACTGTAGGCAATCCCCCAAACTCCACCTCTGGCCCTCTGCTTCTTTGGCTGTACAACTTTTGCATTGAAGAATTCAATGATGTTGATGCCATCAAATATCATCTCTGTGCTGCCAACTCCATGAAGGAGTATGGGTTTGGAGTCAGGTGGATCAGGCCTCAGTAATGACCCTGGTCAAGTTATGTGAGTCCCCAAGCTTCAGTTTCATCTGTAAAAGTGTAATAATAGAGCATACCCCAGAGGATTATAGGAAGGAGTTAATAGAACCACTTGAGAAATTGTTAGGTTCAAGAAAAATATAAGAGATGCTAACTTCTCTTCTTCATTACTTCCAGTTCTGCATTTCACCTGAATATCATTCATTCAAGAGTATCATTAATTTATCCACTATTACTTGAACACATCAAACATCTTCTATGCCAGACATAGGGTCAAGCCCTGAGGATAGAGAAAGGAATAAGGCCGACCTTTCAAGAGCTCAGTGTGAAGTGGGTGCACAGGTAATACATGGAAATGAGTGCCCTAGTCAACATCTAGTTCATTTCTATGCAAAAGCTAAAATGGAAATTCAGATTTATCAAGAGTGCCTCTTTGAGTGGACAGAGTCAGTCGTGGGCCATGTGTGGCATGTGCTGGCCCTTGAGGATGGGATGGATGTTCACAATAGGCAGGACAGACAGTGTGCCCCTCATTGTGGATACAGCTGCAGCTTACTCAAGTATATGGTGTTCATATATGCCCGCTAAGTGGGTTTATGGATTGTGTCATTTATTTTTAACCAAACTTACCTGCCCATGATGGACGAGTTGGCTGAAATAAAACTATACATTCAAGATAATACTAATCATCAGGGTGAATCTTCTAATTTATCATCCAAACACAGATACTCCTGAGGGAAAGGGGGGCACTATTAATCATTATGCTAAGAAACAGGTGTGAACTGGGGACATCCTAAGAAAACTGGGACATGTATTCACCCCACTAATTTATGGGCACAAGCAAACACTAAGAGAATGGCTGAGGTGACATTTCTACTCCAGGCACAAGCTTTCTATCAGCCATGCTTGAATCAAGGAGCAAGAACGATAGAATAAGGTCTGTCATGAAGTGAATACAAATGTTTGAAAAGGATATTTGAAAGATGAATTTATATTCCTGACCATTCACAAAAACTTCACCCTTAGGATTTCCTGCTCTTTGGAATAATAGCATGAAGGAATCAAATTAAGCCTGTGCATTGGCAAAGTATTTATAAAATATTGTCATTTTCAACTTAATTCTTTGTTTTTAATTTCAATTTTTATAAATAGTTTATAATGTACCTAATATGTTAATACAGTAGTATATGTACAATTTAATAAGATGTAGTAACAATAAATCATGGGGTGTATGCTAAAACATTTTTTGCTGACAGAGACTTTATGGTTTGAAAGTAAAATATCCCTTGGATTTTGCTGAACTATATCTCAAAACTTTGGTGTTAGTTTACTGTAGATCATTATTAGAAACAGTCTCGCAGAAGCTGCTTTGTAGTTATCGGATAAGTATCACTAAGGGTGCATCTCTACATCATCCAGTGTCCTTTGAAAGAGAGTCCACGAGAAAAACTTCTTTCAAATCTCTCTCTCTCTCTCTCTCTCTCTCTCTCTCTCTCTCTCTCTCTCTCTCACACACACACACACACACACACACACACACACACACGTACACACAGTCCCTTGGACTCACTCTGGAGGCAGCCAAGCTGGAGATGGGTCCTTGGGGATGTGGTCTTGGGGACTATATATGCTCCTCCCTTCCTCCCCTTGTTCTCATCATCATGCCCTGAGGACCTGTAGCCCCAGCTCTTGCTTGGCAGCCAGTGTAAATGGACTATATTATATATACATGGACTAAAGTCTCCAGACCTGTAAGCAAATAAATAAACTTTCTTCCAAGTTAATGTGTCAGATGTTGGATCACAAAGGCACATGATGAGAAAATGCTGGAAGAGTGTCACTCTAGAGGAAGCTTCTAGAATCAATCTAGTGTTAGTTCCACAGCCCACTGTTTTGGTCTCAGTGTTCCAATATTGCTAAGGACACAGTGAGCTAAAAAATAGCATGTATCTTTTCTCCTCCAAGAGGACTCAATTTTGACTGCTTAGTTTTCCTTATTGATACCCCCAGGTTTCCAAGGAATTTCTGGAATAAAATTTCCAATTTCTCTTCTAAGAGAGCACTGACTTTGCCTTCTCCAAAACTATTTTCTTCCAGTATCAGTTATGCTTCAGGCTTCTTCCTCCCGCGTCTCTCTCCACTCCTTCCCATGTCGCTATTTTCCTCCAGGCTCCCATGACATGCTCTCCTCGATTATCGTCATTTCCTCACAGCTCTCCCTGCCTCCAAGCCCTCCCTCTGCAATCCTTTACACACTCCCCCACACACCCATCTTTCTAGACTCTGCATCTCATTCTGTCCCTTCTCCAATCCTACCTCAAAAATTGCCAAAGTAAATCCTCCATTTCCCTTGAATTTGAAGATTCTTGAAGGTCTTGAAGAAGATTTTTAAGACCTTCTATAATCTGACTTCACCCTTTTCTTGATTTATTTAGTAAGCAACTATTGATTGAGCATTTCCTTTTTTCAGGCACGAAGTGAGTCACTAAAAATATATCAGTGCATAACAGAATCACAATTTTTAATGTTTGTTTTTGGTGTGTGGGTGGTGGTGGTACTGGGGATTGAACCCAGGTACATTCTACCTCCAAGCTACACCTTCAGCCCTTTTTATTTTTTTAGGTTGAAATAGGTTCTCACTAAGTTGCTAAGTCTAGCCTGGAACCTGTGATCCTTCTGTCTCAGCCTCCTAAGTACTGGGAGTACAGGCATGCATCACCACACCTGGCTTAGAATCACAATTTATTAAGTATCTACTATGTGACAGATGCCATGCTGGTGAATCAGTTAATATAGCTCCTGCTCATAAGAACCTTTCAGGCTATGCTAGAAGGGCTTGGACTTTCTATCAAATCTTATATCTGACTTTCACTCATTTAAATCCATCAGCCCAAACTCTTATTCCTTACAAACATGCCAGATTCATTTGTCAGTTCTGGCTAGACTCCACACCCCTTCCTTCGCAGCTTGACTCTTGCAGCCTGCCCCTACAGTATCTACCTACCCCTGTTTTCTAGGACCTTGTGAAGCAATCTCTACCTCTCGCCTTTGTTTCTTCCCTTAAAAGCCCTATCAGCTGGGCGTGGTGGTGCATGCTTGTAATCCCAGTACTTGGGAGACTGAGACTGGAGGATCTGGGTTGGCAGCCAGCCTCGGCTACTTAGTGAGGCCCTCCGCAACTTAGTGAGACCCTGTTTCAAAATAAAGAATAAAAATGGGACTGGGGGTGTAACTCAGAGGTAGAATGCCCCTGGGTTCCATCCCCAGTACCACACACACACACACACACACACACACACACACACAGTCCTATCCCCAAATGACTGCATTGAGATTGTCCCATCTGTTGAGTTCCACGCACTTGTACAGCCTCGCTCGCCAGCCTGCAGGCCTCTTACCTGATGCTTTTGTTCCTATGACTACCTGTTCTGTCACTGCATCCACTTTGAAGATGCCTTGTAAATGTTTTCCGTTACACCAAGATAGATACAGTGGTCTCCTTAGGGTGGGGGATTATGGGAGTCTTTTTTTCCCAGTATATTTTTCATATTCTCTGTAATGTGGCTATATTACTTTTATAATGAAAAAATTACAAATAAAATACTTCTTTAATTCAGTTTAATTGAAATCCAGAAATAATTGCTCTCATTAGGTAGTGGGACCTTGGAAGTGCTAGGGCTAATTTAGATGGAATTGGAAAAATCCAAAAGTGGTTATTAGCATATACTGCTTCCTCCAAATACAAATTGCTCTTTCTCGATGACAGACCAAATTTTCTGGGGCACATCTAATTTTGCCCTACCTCTGGATTTCCTAGAATACCCTCCAGGGTCAGGCCAGCAGCGGCTGTCAGAAATGCCTAATGTCAGGACTTACATATTGCATATTAAAACTGTAAAAATAAATGTATTCATATAGGTTTGTTATCAGTTGCCCCATGGATCGTAAAGGACTTTTGCTGTCACTGTAGCCTATAGTGGTATCTGGGGAAAATGAAAGAAACCGAAATCATCAGCAATAGTTAAAGCAGGTACAAGGCTGTTTTCTCTTATAGCCATCAAAACAGAAAGGTACGATTTGCATAAGATGATGGATATTCTTCATTTAACTGGCTAATGTTCTAAAATAATGAGAAAGAGGGGTGGGCAGGGAGGTGGACCTCCTACAAAATTAACAACCAGCCTGAATTCTGCAGCCGAGTCAAGAGGGTTAGAGCAACACTGAGAAATGGAGAAGGTACCCGCTGAGCAAATACACACTTTCCCTCAACCGCCAATTCCCTCTACCTTCTGCTTCTCTGACCGACTAATTGAGCAATGAGTTTTATTGCTCTGATCATTTATGTCATATCTTTTTTATCTCTCTCCCACTTATCTCTCCGTGGTCTGTGAAGGGCAGTTTTGATATCTAGCCCTTTTGAAATTTGCTGGACTGGTTCAGCGGACCATGTATCTGGAGTATTAAACCGCTGGTGCCTCTTCCCACTGTGGATCTGTCAAAAAGAAAACCACATTTTTACCCTTCTTTTACTATAGAGCAAACCCAGAGCATTGCTCCAGCTCTAGGTGGAGATAACAAACAGGCGAGACTGAGAGGCTTAGAGGACGAAGTACAGGCTGTGTTTTTGCTCAGAAGTTCTTTGCTTTAAGATCATATCATGGGGGTGTTAAGGGTTATGAATTTAAAATTTCTGGATCATATAAAATAGTCACCAAAAAAGCTGTATTTCTCCGAAAAGGTATGACTATTGTGTTCGGGAAGGAAGGTGTCCCAGATGATAAATGTTCTCTCTGTTCCAGCTCCCACCCCCTCTTCCTCCTCCAGAAGAGAAAACGTTAGCAGAGCGGCAAGGAGCAACACTGTAAACACCTCTCCCCAGTCAGTTCCAATTGCACAATGAGCAATGGCGAAAACAAGATAATATGGGGGACCGAGTGTCCAAGGACTGCTGATTTCAGCATCTTCCCTGGTGCCATCTGAGCAAAAGGGCTTCCAGGGCGCGGAGAGGCTTCTGAGTGTGGATCCGACGCAGGATAAACGAGGCAGGCTGCCAATGGCCTTCCCTCTCCCCAGCAGGGTTTCATAAGCACCTTCCCATTTCTTCAACAATTAGAAAGTCTGTTGATTTAGTGCTTGCTGTGCTTCTGTGTGATTTATGACCCAGAAGATGCTTGACAGCATTCAGCCTGCTTTGGGAAGTTCCAGGTCAAAAACACAGCGAAGAACTGTACAAGGAACTTTCCCACCTGTGGACAAGTCCCTGAGAATCTCATCCCTGTCCTCAAACCCGCCTCTGCTCTGCTGAGGGCCGCCTCTAGATAAATAATGAGGAAGATGAAACTTCAAGTTTGACCACTTTCTCTGCAAATGCCTTGGAATTGAAATACCGTGACAGCTGCCTTGTTCTGTTTTCTGTGGGTCTCCTTGACTTCTCCCAAAGATATGTAAGTTTTAGATGTACTGCTGTTTAATTCAACAAATACTTGTTGAATGTGTGTTTTATGCCAGCCCCGTGGTGTGTGTGTGTGTGTGTGTGTGTGTTTGTGCGCGCGCGCGCGTGTGTTCAAAGTACTGGTAACATAGTGGGTGGGTTACAGAAATGTGTAGCTATCCAACAGACTCCCTGCAAGGCTTCCACAGTACAGAATGTCACTAGGAGGTGGCTTTACATCCAAAGACCACATGTCCCAACCTCCTTGCGTCTGGAGAGAGCCATGTGACTGTGTCTAGCTCTAAAGGTGAGCAGAAGTGTTGGACGTCTCCTGGCCTTGCCCCATCACTTCACCCAAGCACACACATTTGCATTTGCGCACTTCTCCATACTCTTTCCCTCTTCCTCCTGGGTAGGATGAAGATGAGTCCCAAGGTAACCATGGAAACCACATATTGAAAGAGGCAAGGCTTCCAGCCTGGATCCCTGAATGACTGTGTGGAGGAAGGGTATCTGCTGACTAATTAACCTGCATTGCACCATTATTACATCAAGAAAAATAAGTTGCTATGATGTTTGAGCCAGTATTTGCTTTTTAGGTCTATTTATTATAGCAGTTAGCCTTCCCTAACTATCTTTCTACAGAAAGAAAGAAATGCATCCAAGCAACGGTAATACAATATTGTCAACAAAGCAGAGGAATGGAGAAGCATGGGAGTGGCTGACATTCAAAAGGGGGACAATTTTGCAGCGAAAACCCTAGGCTAGGAGCAGTATGTTAATGTTAAATGGGCAAAGACAGCAAGCTGGGCATGGAAATCCTTTTCTTAAGATGCTTCTCCATGTGCTAATAGGCATTAGAAGTGAAATAGGTTGGAATAGAATCTGGTTAAAAAAAGACTGATATATTTCTTCCTCTCAGAAATTCCCAAAGACTTAACATTATTCCACTGCATTGGATAAAAACTGCTTAAAACCTCCAATGACTACAGTATAGTTTGGTGAAGGCCTATGTGCTATGGGACTCTGGCTGCTTCCTCTCCGTCTCTCTCTCCCTCTCCGTCTCCTTCTCCCTCTCCTTGTCCCTGTCCTTCTCCCTGTCTTTCTCTCTCTCTCTCTCTCTCTCTCTCTCTCTCTCTCTCTCTCTCACTCATTCTGGCCATGAAAGAGCAGTTTTGCTTACCTTGTGTTCCAACCATATTGTGCTGCCTTGCCTAGAAGCCCAAAGCAATGGGGCCAACTGATCATGGACTAAATAAAATCTCCAAACTGTGAGCCAAAACCTTTTTTCTGATTAACAAAGCTGATTAACAAAGACTACTTGTTCTAATCAGGATAAAAACCAAGTCCTGCTAGGTGTGTTGATGCAGGCCTATAATCCAGTACTTGAGAGGCTGAGACAGGAGGATAACAGGTTGAAGGCCAATCTCAGCAACTTGGAGAGACCCTCAGCAACTTAGTGAGACCCTGTTTCAAAATAAAAAATAAAAAGTGCTGGCAGTGTAGTTTGGAGGTAGAATGCCCTTGGATTTTATTCCTATTACAAATAAATAAATAAATAAATAAATAAATAAATAAATAAATAAATAAATAAATAAATAAATAACCAAGTCCTTATCCTAGTCTGTAAGAACTTGCATGATCCATTCTCCATTTTTCCTCTGACCTTATTCCATGCCGTGGTCCATGAGAGTTTAGACATTGGATGACATATACTTCACTGTGTCGCCAACACTCAGTACATAATTTTTTAAAGCATTTCTCCAACTTGCTTGATCAAGGAATTCTAATGTGAAGAGGATTCATGGGAGCTAGTATTCTGTGGGATCCATTTTAGAACATGCTGATTAATAGAATCTTTCCCTGTAATTTCATATGGATTCAGCAGTACATACAAATAGAGAGAGGAATTGTAGTTCATATTTTAAGACACCAGCAAAAAAACAAGTATCTTTTGAGCTGAATGCAGCGGCACATGCCTGTAATCCCTGCTACTCAAAAGGCCAAGGCAGGAGTATTGCAAGTTCACAGGCAGCCTGGGCAACTTAACGAGACCCTGTCTCAAAATAAAACAAAAAGGGATGGGGGTGTAGCTCAGCAATAGAGCATCCTTGAGTTCAGTCCTCAGTATTGAGGAAAAAAAGTATCCTTTGCTGATGTATGAAAGACTTTGAGAGCAAACTAACAAATGGATTAAAAGTGGAAGATGGAGAGTCAGGTGCTCTAGGACTCCTCTCGTGGCTAGGGTTTTGCTAGCTTTAAGAACCCCCGTTGGGTTAGTAGCCAAGTGTCAACAGCACTTGGCTGATTTAATCTCTCGGGATTTATCAAAGATCTGACCTGCCATTTGGGTCTGCACCAATTTAGTTATTATCAGCGGCCTCTCCAGACAACATGGAAAGTAGGGTATGTTCTGCTTGGGTGAACCCCCACTTTCCTCATCTACTTTGCACAGCTTCCTCCAGCACTTGGAAATAGATGGGGCTCACCTTGCACATGTGTTATCCTGCAGGGAGTTTGGCATTTGCTGAGAAGTCAAGTGAGTTTCATCATCGTCATTATTATCATCGGGCACTTGCTGATCACCTTCTCTGCAGTTCTGTGTGCTTCGCATCTCTACCTAGCGACCCCCTGCGAGGCAGGCACGTAAGGTCACAGAAATGAAGGAACAGAGCAGTTAATCATGTGCAAACCCCATCTGTTAACAAACAGGGTAAATGGGACAGAATTCATCATTTGATTTTGGAGACACAAAGGTTAAATGCTTTGTCCCACCCTACAAATCAAGACACTGACAGAGCCCAGGATGGAACAGGGAGGACTGACAGGGCTCTTTTCAATTCACTAGCACCTTCTTTCTCCATAGAAGTGTTAGTTGGCTAAAAGATCTCCATAGAAGGAGTCAGCAAATCGCAGTTAAAGGAAGACTTAAAGCTCCCAGAGCAACGGATTGATGCTTGAAGTAAACTATGAGCGCCGGAGAGTCCAAGTAGAAATGTTCTGTCGACAGACTCCAATCTTCTCTTCATTGAAAGGCAAGCTGGATTTGCTAAATTTCATCCCATCCAGACCATAAAACAAATGAGTGCCATTTAAAGAAAGGGTTTCAAAATTCTCCAATCATATCGACTCATTTACTCTTCATTTCCAGGCTGGTTAAATAAGGCAAAATGCCATCTCATCATGTTTGAAAGTAGTTTGGGCAAGATCTAAAGAAAAATATTGCCTGGACATTATTGTCTATCTGACTTTTTCTTAAAGTGACAAGAGGTACAGAGAACAGAAACAAAAGCCCAGAGTGTATTAATTGGAGCTAGCCCCCTCTCCACCCTTAGCTTTTGCCTGGCAGTTTCATTCTGTATGGTTTAGTGAATCTCCTAAGAGATCTAGTCTGGGTCAGTGGGTTGCAGCTCTCTGAGATCAGAAAGGTATTGACCTACCCTTCCTTCACTTCAGATTTCAAGATTCTAACTGGGGACAAACGTTTAGTTTGACTCCTTTTACCTGATAACATCCTTCCTTTCCTAAATCACTGCACAGTGTTTCCAAGTCAAAGAAGCTGGATCCATGGAGCTGAGGTGAAGACTTGATCCCCAGATGGACACACCAACTCCCCTGTGTCCTGGGCCCAGAGAGCCTCCTTGGAACTCCATTATTTCAGAGAGGATGAAGTCCTGTAAGTGTGGACAGAATCAACAGAAAGCAACTGCTATGGTTTGGATCTTGAGTATCCTCCAAAGGCCCATGAGTAAAATAAAGGCTTATTTCCCAGGATGGTATCTTTGGGAGGTGGTGAATCTTTTAAGAGGTGAGGCCTTAGGGGAGGTCTTTAGATCATGGGGGGTGCTTAAAGAGGATTGTGGGACTCTTTTTTGCTCCCTGGCTCATGCATGATTAAAGTGTTTTTGCTGCACCATGCAATCTCATCATGAAGTACTGCTTGGCCCCAGGCCAAAAGTAATGAAGCTAAGTGATTATAGACTGGAACCTCCAATACTGTGAGCCAGGATAGACCTTTCGTCTTTATAAATTGGCTGTCTCAGGTATTTGTTATAGTAATGGAAAGCTGACCAACACATAAACTTCCTTCAAAGGCTGCTTGTTACCTGTAAAATCAAGTCCAAATCCCCTAAGATAGTTGAAAAGGCACACTGTGGTCTGGCCTTCATCAATATCTTCAGACTCACCTTTCATCATCCTCATATGAACCCTGAGCTCCAGGCTTGCTAAGGAGCTGCAGTTGCAGGAATCTCCCATGACCTTTCTTTCCCCTCTGTCTTTTACACATACTGTTTGTACTTGCTGGGAATTCCTCAAGCAAGTAAAAATGCTCCTTCCTCTGGGAAACACATGCCATGCAGAGTTATAGGTTTCTCCCTCAGTGTACCTTGAAATATGCATTTTATTTCATAACATATCTTATGAAATTTCTGTGCTTACATAATTCCCTTCCACTAAATTTGGAACTTCTGGAGGTGACCTGGGCTTCACACAATGCGGGTACTCAACAAATCTTTGCTAAATGGAGGATTTGATTATTAGAAATGAAACCACAAGTGTATTTCCTAATGATAACATACTGAAAGTCCAATCTTTCCTACATAATTATACATGTAGGCCTTAGATATCCACTCTGTAGATCCTTCTATTGTGGACCTGTGCATTTGCTAATGACCCTCTGGCATTAACAAGGAAATAGTCTTATAAATGTAACTGAGGAAACAACTATAAAATTCTTATGCAAAAGTATTTCAAGTCACTCCTCTCTATTTGCATGCAGTGTGTCATTATTAGTAACAATGTGCACTGTTTTAGTGAGATTCCCTTTTGCTCCTGTCCATCAGCAAAAAGTCACAGGAGAGGAAGACATCAACAACAGAATGGTAAAGTAAGCTGATGCTAGTATATAGGATTTTTTTAAAGCTACAAATATGAAGGAAAGAATGTTTCTGAATGTGTGATTGCATGATTTACGATCCTCTCAGTCCTAAGAAGCAAATTAAAGTCTAGCAGATGGTTCTCTGAAGCCCTGTAACTATAGTTACATGTTTTAAAAGTCAGAAGCATCCTAGTGAATTGTTATTGAATCACAGAGCTTCTCCAAGATGCAGGAAGGCCTGCCCACCCAGAAGGGCGAGCGGGACTCCAAGGCAGCCAACCCCTCTAGCTCGTTCATTTCCTGGCAAGTATTTTTCTGGCTGCCCTTCTCAGGCAGCTCCAGTCTGCAAGAATAAAATGCAAGCAGTCCTGGCCCCATGAGCTGGATGAGGCTTGCTGTGGAGTCACTGACTTCCCTAGAATGTAAGTTCCATGCAGATAGAGACTTTTGTTGGTTCTGTTTACAGATGTATTCCAGGCCCTAGGTAAGTGTGGGCACACTGCAGGTATACAATAACTATTTGTTAGTGAATGAACAAACAAATGAATGAATGAATGAATTGCAGATTCTTGGGTCTGACCTCTTGAGGGTGCATTTGTGTACCCATTCTGCTCCTGTGTCTTCCCCTAAGCACCAAGAAGTGTTTTCCAGAAGGGAGTTTCTGGCCTCAGTTCTAGAATGTAGGTCTCCTACCACATACTCAGCCCAGTCTTGCTCTGATAACCTCTCAACATTAATTCATTCATGCACATCCTTTCTTCTTAGTCCCCTGAGAATTCTTTGCTTCTCTGTGGCATTAGATGACCACTGTTTTCTTGGCTCACCCATTGAATGTCATGTCACGCAAGCCACGCAGTGTGGCACCCGCCTCCTCGGTGGTGAGTAACAACAGGCCTGGCCTTTCTCCAAGGCCCCACCTCCCTGTGAGTAAATAGCTGTGCCTGTCCAGCCGCTCCTGAGATATGATAAGTTTGGAGAGAAATGATGAGCCCACTGATGCCCTGGCACCGAGGCAAAGAAGGTCATCTGAGACTTACTGATGCATCGATACAATTGGACTCTTGCGCTATTTCTCTACATCAGTTCATACATTTTCCTGATTTAGTTCTCCTTGTCTGAGACATAAAACCCCCCAAGTCCCAACTTCTCTCCTTCAATGGAGTTTTTCAGACAAGACCTTTGAGAGATCACTAAGGGTCATTTTAATCAAAATGAAAGACATCTCTTATTAAGATGGCTTTGCTGACAAATAATTAAGATGGATTACCAGCATGGACTTGTCCCAGCTGCCTCATTGGTGTCCATTTGGATAAGCATAGGAAGCTCACGGTCCACGCCTGAGCTCTTTAAAAGCAATTTATAACCTAACTCACCATCCTAACTACCTGAGAAGATTTTAATCCTAAACCTGTCACTGCCCATTATTTTCCCAGAGCCCTGACAGTTCTACATAAAAACAGTTTATAAGTAAAAGTTAACAAGGCCTAGAGAGAGTGATTTATGTTTCCACGTGTGAAACGGTCAAGATTCTTTCCCTGGCCAAAGATAGCTAGAGCTCTCTACGGGCCCAAGGAAGAATATTAGCTCAGAAAGATGAATGGCTCATGCCTCTGGGTGGGTGGCTGATGTGTGCTCCTGGGCCCGAGGCCCAGACATCAGCGGACCTCATGAATGTGAGAAACAAAGTGCAGCGTCCCGGTTCTTTCTGGTCATCATTGTCCTGGGTCTACATCACTTCTTACATATTTGGTCACATGGAGAAAGTGTTAGCTTGTGTGTGTGTGTGTGTGGGGGGGGTGTTTTACCTCTGAGCTACATACCCAGGCCTATTTTTTAATTTTATTTTTTAAATTTTGAAACAGGGTCTCACTAAGTAGCTGAGGGTTTTGCTAAGTTGCTGAGGCTGGCCTCGAAATGGACTAATTTTCCACTAGGATCACAGGTGTGGACCACCATGCCCAGCCAAGTGTTAGCTTTTCTCTCTGTAAAATGTTGGAGAATCAGAAATTCAACTCATTTGATTGTGAGTCACCGAATTGCGCTGTTTGCCACTGACAAATATGGATGGGCAAAGTGAGTCAGACCCCCAGCTCTACTCTCAACCCCCCAAAACCCACACACCAGAGAACATGGCAGCAGATGAATGCTTCCTTTCTTTGATCTTGATCTGCTTCCCCAGTGCACTACCAGTCAGCCTTTCCGTGAAAAGGACACCCCCCACGCCAGTTGCATTAGTTTTCGCAGGCTGTCATAACAGCCTGCAGCCAGAGTGACTAAGCAGTGGAAATCTATCTTCTCATACTCCTGGGGGCTGAAAGGCCAAGATGGAGGCGTCAGCAGGCTCACTGTTTCCCAAGGTCTCTCTCCTTGCTTGCAGAAACAGCCGCCTCACTCTGTGCCTACGTGACTTCCTTCTATGCACACGCACGCCATCCCTGGGGTCTCTTTGTTGTGTGCAAATTTCTTCTTCTTGTGACACCAGTCAGAATGGACTAGAGCCCACTGTAATGGTCTCATTTTAATGTAATCACCTCTCTAAAGGTCTATGTCCAAATACAGTCACAATCTGAAGTACTGGGAACTGGAGCTTCTGCATATGAATGGGGGCGCACAATTCAACCCACAACACCAGTCAACTACAAAAGCATTCCAGTTAAAAATGCAAGCAGTGGGAGTGCCTGGTGTGGTCCAAATAGTCCCATGGGGGGGGGGGGGATAGAAAAGACACTCATCCTTGCAAAAGGAATAGAACCGCCACTCTATGCAGGAAGCTATCAAAGAGCTTAAAACAGCTCAGGAAAACCAGCTCCTTCCAAGGACACCGGTTGTGTTTTTTCCTTTGATGCAGTTCTCATCGAATCTCTTTCTTTCTCTCTCAAGAAGAAAGGGGCTTGTCCTTCCTCCTCTTGCTCAAATATATCATTAAGACGACATCCTCCCTCGCCGCAACTGCATTCCATTTTTGGTACCCAACTTTCTAAATGTGAACAGACTAATTTCGGGCACTTGGTCTGGAGCTGGTATGGTAGGCATTTCTCCAGCCGTTATTTCAAGTTATAATAAGCCAGTGTGATCAGAGCTGCCCCCAAGATAAGCAGGCCATAATATTTTCATTGTCACCATGATCACAGACTAAGATAAGAGGCCAACGTGCTATTTTTACTCCCTACTTTTTTTTTTTTTTACTCCTGGTGTTAAATACAAGGAGAACAAGTGGAAAACAAACTGCCTGAGCCCCTGCAGCAGAATACAAAACATCCAACCTTTTCCTTTATTCCAGCAGACCGTCAAGTACGTCAAGGATGACACACATACTATTGAGGTGATTCGGTGCTGAGGAGATACCTCTTAATTGTGTGTGCAGCCCAGAGCAGAAAGTATGCCCATCCGAGGTACTTGTTGTATCATTTTTAAATCAAGGCCATCTTTTTCTCAGTGGTAAACGTGAAATGTTTTTAAAGGCCAGACTTAGCATAAAATCTATTGGTTGCCATGGATACCGCTTACCACACAGGACTGCGCTCTGTGTTCAACTGTGTGATTTTCTCTATTCAAAGGTTCAGCATTGTCAAAAAACAAATTACTTTTTCTGTTGTTTATCTCAAAGTTCATTATGGGGAAGGCGATAAATAAGAAGATATTCATGGATAGAGGGGAGCGGTGTGGGGAGTCACTTGGGCGCCATGCCTTAAAAATTCAGTATTTTACGATAATTATAGCCAAATTGGCTATTGTTAGGAAATAAAACACATTTTGATCTTTTTTGTGTATGTGAATATAAAGTAAAGCAGGTACTTGGAAGTCTGCTCCCAACAAAATTACATGGTAATAAGGCTTTTCACACCTACACAGCACTTAGTAACGAAGCTCTGAAAGAGAGAGATGGAGCTCTGATTGGTTTGAAACTTGGTACCTGAGGCTCATGGCTTCCTCTTTATGAGAGAAAACCTGGGTTCAGGACCTCGTGTTCACTGAATTATTCATGCCATCCTTCCATTACAGACCTTTAGGTTGAAACCTGTTAGGCTATTATTAAGTGCACGGTCCACCCCATTAGACACAGCCCCGAAACCTGTACTGCTGTCGTCTTCTGCTAATTAGTTTGAATATTTTGCATCTGTGACTCTTTCCAATCCCCACCTCTCTTTCCCTCCTTTCCTTGGGGAAAGTCCGCAAGGAATTTACAGAAGGAGCAAGAAGGAGTTTCTCACATTACTGGAGGGTATTTTGAGATAACTTGGTGTCAGCAAGTTTCCATTGGTTGGAGTCTGCTGTATTCTGCTATAACTCCCAGTTAATCAAGGGATGCTCTGACCATTGGCTTATTAGCTATTTAAGATGCTCTCCCAGCACCTCTGTTGCACTTTTTAGACTCCTTGATTTGGGCAATTTGCATGACAATGCTGTAAAGGGGAGACCTTAATGAAGGCGTCTGTTTTTTAATGTGTTTGCTGTATTGGATTCCTGTAATAAGAGCCCGGAGGGGGATGGATTCTCTCATTTGGGTTCACCATACAGCAGTACACTGATGACTGCTAATATGCAAATTTCAACTTGTCATCACCATTATTCCTATAGCTGGTAAAGTTGTTGAGGCAGTGGAGTCACGGTCAGATTGCCGTCTGGGCATAACCCACTTGCAAGATGCACTAGTAATTAATTTACATATTGCAAACATAAAAAACAAGGCACAATTCAAGCAAGAATGCCCAAGGAACGCTTAAGTGGTATTAATAATCTCTTCACTTCATGCTTGCCCTTGTGGGAAAGTGGTTGGGCCCATCCCAGAGTTTCAGGCCTGCACTAAAGAAACTGAGAAGCGAGAGCCCCCGGGGCCAGCAGTTTTGCCGGCTGGAAATCAGTGGAGGGAGCTTCAAAGGAGACTCAGTGAGGACAATGTGATGGTTAGATTCTTAAATGGCCCCCAAAGGCTCATATGCTAAAGGCTTGGTCACCAGCCTACTATTTTTGGGGAGGTGGGGGACCTTTAGGAGGTGGGGCTTGGTGGAAGGAAGTTAGGTTATTGGGGAATGCTCTCTCTCTCTCTCTCTCTCTCTCTCTCTCTCTCTCTCTCTCTCCTCTCTGTCATACTAGAGCTTGAACCCAGAGACATTCTACTCTGAGCTACATCCCCAGTGCTTTTTGTCTTTTTATTTTGAAACAGGGTTTCCCTCAAGGCTGGGCTTGAACCTGCAATCCTCCTGTCTTAGCCTCCCAGGTACTGACCCAGAAGTCAATGGAGTACTGCTTCAGGATGCCATCACTGGGATGGGTTGGCTCCAACCCTTTTCAGATTTATGTCATTCTGTTCAAGATCCAAATATTGAGGGAACATGTTTGAGGGATAATGTCTTTTACCTTAATTTGGGTTCTATGTCTACTTCTGTTTTTTTCCCCTGTGGTACTGGGGATTGAACCCTGGGGTCTTTACTTCTAAGCTACACCTCCAGCCCTACTTTATTTTTTTTATTTTGAAACAGGTTTTTTTTTTTTGAGTTGCTAAGGGTCTCACTATGTTCCTGAGACTGGTCTTGAACCTGTAACTTTTCTTTCTCAGCCTCCCAAGTACTGGGATTACAAGCATGTGCCACCACACCTGGCTCTGTCTACCTCTTGACTGCAGTATGGCTAAAACACATGGGGCCTGGCTAGAAACTACAAGTCCCAGCCTGCCTTGCAGCCAAGTGTAGCCATGAGTGGAAGTCCTCATCAGTGGAATAGGAGTTCAAGTGATACATAGCCATCTACAGGCCTGGGCCTAAAGACATAGGTGGTCACTCTTGCATGTCCTCTCCTTCCTGCTGGATGGAAATAGCAAAGTTGGGGCAGTTGTGGAAACAATGTTCAGGATGGAAAAGCACCCTTGATAACCCAGGCCTCTGTGCGACTGTGTGGAGCAGAGCTTAACTACTGGCTCTGGAGCCTCATATGAAAGACAAACAACCTTCCATTTTATTTAAGACATAACACTGCAGAGTTTCTGTAAGAGTCAATAAGCCCTCACTTTAGTACTGTGGGAAGAGAAGTATCTGCCCACCCTACCTCAAGCAATCTGTGGGGATACTTTCATCAGAAGAAGGAGACATGGATTCTTGGAAGCGAAAACAATAAATGCCCATTACGACAGTTGTTAAAAGCAATAGGAAATTGTCCTGCACAAGCTGCATTCGATATAAGTACTGACAGCCCCTGCTTGCAACTAGACTGGTCTGAAATTCCTAACCAGGAAGTGCCTCTTTCTTTGCTACTTGAATATGACCTGTTCCCAGAGTCCCAAGAGAGGGGCTGCTTTCCTCCCCTCGCCAAAATGCCAATCATGGAATTCTTCACATAAGGAACTGATGAATTCAGTCACAACCAACTACAAAATGAAAAGAATTGAAGTTCTGTGCCTGGTTCTTGTCTCTGTAGCCATCACCAAGCGAGTTGCATTGTAATCTGTGACATGATTAGCACCTGCCCAGCCTCAATAAGCCACATTTTGTGCTAACAGCTCCTAAGGAGAAGCCATTGCCAGCGAAATCAACAACTCATTAGTCTGGGGAGAGAATGGTTGCCAGAGACACGGATCCCTAATTTGTATTTTTATTTTGTGATTTATTTTCAGTCAATCAGAGAGTACTTATTGATTGCTTACTATGTGCCTATCACTGCTTTCATTTTGAGTAGAATAATGTATTGTTTTCAACATGAGTATTGTTAATGCTTAATAAAAAAAAGTTATTGGATTTTTTCCTAGTTAAAACTCTCTCTCTCTCTCTCTCTCTCGTGCTTGCTTTAACTCTTGCTTCATTGTTAGTGGAAATGTTCCAATTTCCTATCAGAAAGCAAGAGAAAATGGGATTTACTTACAATTTCATTTTAGAGTAGACTTTTTTCTGGAGTGTGTTTATTTCATGGATGAGGCTTCTAACTTTTTCCCCTCTTTCTTCAGTTTCCTTGTATCCCATACCCAGACCAATCTCTTTGCCTGTATTCTGGCATTCCACAGACTTGTTACCTCTTTACGTGTGCAGGCTGTCTAACCTGCTGTCTTCAAATGAGATTGCTCTTGGACTCACCAACCTCTGCTCGCTTCCATCTCTCCGCCTGCAAATCTCAGGATATGGTCCTTCATGATTTGTCCAAGTACCTGTCTATACACAAAGCCTTCTAGACTGTTGGCTCAAGTTCAACCCTTGGATTCTTCTTTGGCTTCTTGGCCTTCATGGGCCTAGCTTGCTTGCCTCCCTGGAAAAAAGAAAAATCACTTGGATGCATTTTGGAGGAGAGGTAGAATTCTGACTGCAAATGGAGAGCTGGCTCTTTGGTGCAAGGAGGTCATCAAATGAGCTCTCCTGGTTAGACATGCATCAAGACCCATCTAGGTAGGAGGTCTGGTCAAAAAGAAATTATGGGGATTTTTTATTTTGTTATTGTTATAAGGAAATGGGCATTTGGAATGGTATGTTGAAGGGGATCAGGGTAGAACATCTAGATCAGAACTTTCTGTGACAGTGGGACTCTCTAATAGCTTCAGTACCCAAGATGGTGGCCACTAGCCATAAGTGGGTGTTCAATGCTTTCAATTTTATTTAATCTTAGTTAATTGTGTGTGTGTGTGTGTGTGTGTGTGTGTGTGTGTGTGTGTGTGTCACTGGGGATTGAACCCAGGGGCATTCTACCTCTGAGCTATACCCCCAGCCCTATTTTGTTTTTATTTTGAAACAGGGTCTCACTAGGTTTCTGAGAGTCTCACTACTTCCTGAGGCTGTTCTTGAACTTGTAATCTTCCTGTCTCAGCCTCCTAAATACTGGGATTACAAGCGTGTGCTACCACGCCTGGCTTAATCTTAGTTAATTTGATTGTAGGTAGCTCCTTATGTAGCTAGTGAACACATCTTTGGACAGCCCAGGTCTAAATGAACAATGTCAGCAAATTTAAATTTAAGCCTTTCGAAGAAAATCAGCACGGATAGCTTGCCTGTGTGTTGTGATGTCCACTCTACAGAGCTGAGCAGGAAAGGAGGGACACCAGGGTCGGAAGAGGGGAGCCTGTTGCAGCAGATAAGATGGAGCAGGGAGACTTGGGCCTGACATGTGTCCCCTTGATCTGGCACCTGGGCTTTGCCTCTTTTCTGTAGGTCCTGATGATCGGAGACACGTGTGATCCAGCGCCTCCCTTGGCTGGTCTCAGATCAGTTCCAGTTGGGGAGCAAGACCAGCACTCTCAGAAGCCCACAGTCTGCAAGCGGCAGGGACTGGCTAGGGAGATTGGAATTTCATCTGCCTTTTACTCACAGTCCCTGGACCCTCACTCCCAGCTAGCATGGTGCCATCTGGACACAAGATACTGCAGAAGAAGGCAAAATGGCAGAGTAATACCAGCTTTTGCTCTGCTTCTGTTTCCTTTTCTCTATTAGCACATGTCTTGAATGGCCACAAGCAGGGGACTCCATAGATCCCTCTTCTGCCCTTGCCAATTCTCAGAAAAACCTGGTTCCAGGGTGAGCTGTCACATTCGTAAACTCCCACTGGTTCAGAAGACAGTGCATCAAAGAGGTGGCACTAGGTGGGAAGGGGCTGGAAGAAAAATGATCTCCCTGCAAGTAGAGATGTAGCAGCATCGCCAACTTTCCAAAATTGTTTGTGGCAGTTGTCCTGGGCTGGAGCAATAGATGCTCTGGAAGCTGAATCCAGAAACAGAGAAATAAGCAATCGTTTATATGTATGGTGATAGCCACGAGAAAGATGAAAGTCCTTGGTCTAGGAGAGGGATAGGCAGACGAAGGAGAGAGAATTTTCCTTTTCATTTTATACCTCTTCATGTTTCTTTGTAGAGTTGGAATCTGAATAATTTTTCAGGCAGAATTAGGAGGAGACTCACCAAATTTATACTATCAAATATTGATGTCGAGAAGAGGTGACAGGCCACAACACGACTAGCTGTTGGAGGCTCTTTGAGTAGGAATAGGTAACTGGAAGTCTAAGATGGCATTTCTTGTATGTGCATATCCAATTAGGGAATGAGGTATTCCAATGTATGATACCCTGTGGGTGACAGGGGGTACAGGCTAGACTCAAGCTCTGTGCCAAGAATGTGGTGTCTTGTTTAGGGACATTCTACCAACAAGATTCCACAGAGTCACCATGCAGAGTAGCAGAAGAGGTAGGGAAAAAAAGCATCTGAGAGGTCTTGAAAATGGTTCTTTATACCTTAGCATCCCAAAGAGGTATGACTTAGACTAAGCCAGGTGAAACAGGGTGGTGCAATTAGCAGTGGGCCAGGTGAAGACTCTGAACACCCCATGTACAGACTAACATGGTGGTGAGAATCAGGATGGGCTCATGCTGACTTTTTTTTTTTTTTTTTTTTTTTTAGCAGAAACCTATGCATTGCATGTCTACAGCAGAACTTTGGAGGGTGTGGTGAGAGGAGCAACTGCTGGAGACCATGAGGCAGAAGCTGGTATCCCGCAATCTACTTTGGGGATACAGACACGAATCCCCTGAGGAGCAAGCTGGAAGTCACCAGAGCAGAGGTTGGGAGCCCTTCCCTTCGGAAGCTGCCAAGCTTTGCCTTCATCCCAGAAGTTCCCTCCTCAGTGCTGCAGTCTCTTTGTTTATCAGAATAGATATCTTCCTCTTCCCCTCCTCCTTCTTCCTTCCATCATACCTTGTATGAGCAGAACCACTTACCCACTGGATGAACTTGCAGCTCCAGTGGCTGCCTGATAAATTAGGAGGCAAGTCTGTCTGAGCATCCATTGATAAGGTACCTGAGGCCTCGGAGTAGCACGGAGCAATGGGAGCCTCCCAGGTGCTCCCGGAGTGGCTGGGTAATCCAGACGTAGTCCTCCCTCAGCCAGGAGCCGAGGTCTTGTCTTGTCTCCAAGACAGGGCTGCTTGCTCCTCCTCCAGCCTATGGAGAAGTGTCTGCTCTAGGTCTCGTCTCTCAGGAGCCCAGGCCCGAGTGCTTGTACCCTTCAGTTCCTCCCGGAGCCCAGCGCTGACAAGGGCTCAGTGCTCCCAGGCTGCTAGTTCTGGTCCTCTCACGAACACTACGTTGGCTTAATTGTTTTAATTGGAGAAAAAAAAAAAAGAAAGAAACAAAATGATCACAGTCCCGCAGTCCTCCTATCTAAAGGAACTGAGGCCCACCGTGGATCTTGAGGCATGCTGCTTCATGGCGGCTCTCTGATTCTGGATGAAGAGGGAGCTGTTGCTCCTTTGGGGAGGGATAGTTAACATAGTCGATGTGGGATCAGTTGTTTCTGCCCTTCGTGGAAAACCCGCCCCAGGGCTCTGCCTGAGTCAAAAGCGTTCTGGAGTACCTGTGATTTCCTGCTCAAGAAAAGAATAGCTTTTTGCATAATTCTGAGAGCAAGCAACATGCCTCTCCACCACATCCTGGAAAACTCCGAGATACACAATGCATAGCATGAATAGAGGTCCCAGCAAGCAAACCGTGATAAGGAGGTGTGTGGCATTCCACAGCCAGTCTCCTGCCTGTGCAGAGACATAAAAGCCCAGTTAGGGCTGTGTAACGGCTGCATTTTTCTCGTCTACAAATTCCAGTTGCATGAAAGTGGCTCACAACAAGGAAACACCAGGTCTGCCAATAATAGAAATAGTTTGCGATTTCTGAGGAATTGGCAAACGAGGGGGTTGCACAGAGGTGGGTTTGGGAGTTCATGTCTTGGCTGGAGATTTTGGAAACAGGCGTGTTGCTCTTAACTTAGCAGCCCCAAGCAGGGATGTGAGGAAATTCGGTACTTGGGTGAGCCAAGGGGAGGCAAGAGTAGCAGAGAATTTGAGGGTCTGTGGGGACCAGGATTGCCACACAAGGAGAGGTGAAAGGCACAGAATTGGGCCCAATCAAGTATCAGAACCTCCCTCTAGCTACCCATCTAACTACCCATCTCTGGCCAATCTTCACCATAGCCACCAAATCCTGAGTTCCTCGGTTCAAAAGGTGTTCGACGGGCCAGAGCAGAGATACCCAAGAGGCTTTTGCCTCCTGATCAACGTATCATGAGCTCCACCATGAGCTCCTTGATTGTTGATTGCTTGATGATCTCCTTCTAGATCTCAGATTTGAGGTGGGGGCACATATAGAGCATGCAGTCTCCTAGGTGGGCATGGTGGGTGTCATTATGACAGTTTTATGGATGAAGAAACTGGGGCATGATGAATTTCTCTTCTCAAGGTTGCTATGGGGTGGCCCTTTCACCCACTGAAGGCTCACTGGAATAAACTGATAAAGATTAATTGGAGAAAAGAGACAGAATTTATTTTGTGTATGGAGATAATCACGTAGTGTGATTATCCACTAAGCCCAACATGATTCTGAAGCTTATAAACCCCTTTTCCATAGAAGAGGGAAACATGAGAGGGCATAGGCAATGTTTAGGGGGATAATAAATGCTTTTTAGGGAAGTCAATGGCTTAAAGACACATGCAAGGGACATGTGTCCTTTACCAGGGACAAAGTTCTTGGGTCCCAGAAGAGACAATGATTGTAAATGATTCTCTTTGGAATACCAAGTGGGACAGAATGAGAAGATAGTGTGTGGAAAAGCCCATGGAGGTGTGTTGACAGATTCCTGTCTTTCTTCCTAGTTAATGGAAACTCAGAGACAGGACCAGAGATCATTGTTTTCAACCTCAGTGGGTCCAAACTGTAGCTAGGCAAGAAGATACCAGAGTAGAGCCTCTTCCAGAATCTGTAGTTGTCTAAGTTCTCTTAGTTGAAAATAATCAGCATACCAGGGAGCCATATTCTAGGGGGGAGTTCCTGGGCTCATTCACTGCGCAGCTAGCAATGAGCAGAGGCAGGATTCACACCCTGACTTTTGGAGTCTTGCTCATTGGTCTTTATTACTGGCGCTATCTCTTCTGAGGATGTGCTGGTTTCTAACCATTGGCCTGCACCTTTGGTCTGACCTGACTGTGCCCTCCAGCGGGTCCCCTGGCTCCCAGTAGCCTGCGTGTCTCAGCCTCCAGTGTTCACAACCCTCCCAAATGACTGCTTACACGACTGGCTTCCGCAGAGCATGCTGATCATTGCTGTGCCCTGGGTTTCCTTGCTGGTGCCCTGATTTCTGACCCTAATATATAAAAGCTTTCAGACCACTCCTAGGTATGATGGTCTTGAATTTTAGCTCTCTCTGTACTTTATGGTCCTATTTGCCAGAGGACTGCCTATGAGGCCAGGCCGCATTTGGTGGGAGCTGGGCCAGGTGGCGGGTCATTAGCCAATGACCGCTCCGTTGAGATGCCAGACCAGATGGGTGAGGCAAGCTGAGAAGTCAGGAAATGGAGCCAAAGGTGATCAGACGCAGGCACTGGGGGAGGCACTGGACTGGTGGCAAAGGTCGGCAGTGCAGGAGCCATGGGAGCCAGCCAGGCAAGGGCAGACAATGGTTCTGGAGGTCTCTCCATAAGCACCAGGTATCCACCATGGGCTGTTCTGTGAAAGCAGGGCGGAGCGTGTTTTCCTAGTGTTTCACTCATAGTACTTTGCATGAGGTTTGGGGAAGCTGAACGCAGATTAAGAGAGAAAATTAGGGGAGAGTTTACATCTGGTTATAGTCCCAGTTCCCTGGGAAGAACACAGCACGCAACACATGGTCAGGACACTCAGGGGAGCACGGGATCATCGCAAGGCAGAGGGAGCAATGGAGCTGCGGGCAAATGAGGGAGGCAAGGGGAGCAGGTGTGGGATGGGCTGGTCTGCACCATTGCAGCGGCTCTGGGGCATCGGTGGGTGGCACTTGGCCTTGGGGCAATTAGGGTGGGTATACACCAGCCTGGGAGTTGAGAGCCCAATAAGGAAGGTGGTTAGGGGCAGGGGTGGGGAATGTGGACATAATTAGTTGCTCAGAGGAGAACTAACCAGCACTTAGCCAGTGCCTCAAAACTGGGTCAAGACAGCACTTATAAAAACTATATCACAAAGCCGGCCGTGGTGGCGCACACTTGTAATCCCAGCATTCAGGAGGCTGAGACTGGAGGATCCAGGTTCGATGCCAGCCTAAGCTACCTAGTGAGGCACTCCGCAACTTAGTGAGACTCGGTTTCAAAATAAAGAATAATAATTAAAAAAAAGGGCTGGGGGTATAGCTCGGAGGTAGAACACCCCTGAGTTCAATCCCCAGTACCGAAAAAAAATAAAAAATAAAAACTATATCACAACTGGATTGGAACGAACTCCTAAAGAGAGTTTCCTTTTCTAAAATTACAAAATAGTACATGGAAGTTGAAAGATTCAGTAATACAATGAAAACTTATTCAGAAAGTCATCTCTAATGTCACAGGGGAAACCGATATCAGCAGATAAGTATGTGTTTTTCCAAAACTTTGGTTATGCTGACAGAAAATGTATCTCCTTTAACATGTATGAATATACACATTAGTTTGTGGTTTACAATAAAGATAAAAATAGGATCATACTGTGCCATAAATTTCTTTTTTTAAAGATTAATAATATACCATGGACACTATTTCGTATCAATATATAGGATTGATGTGATTCTGTCCTGTTTGGTGGTGCATGCCTATAATCCCAGTACTAGGAGGTTAACACAGGAGGATTATAAGTTTGGGGTCAGCTTTAGCAATTTAGCAAGACCCTTAGCAACTTAGTGAGAGCCTGATTCAAGAAAATAAAAGAAATAAAAAGAGGTCTAGGAGCGTGGCGTGGTGGCACACGCTTGTAATCCCAGCATTTGGGAGGCTGAGACGGGAGGATCTGGGTTCACGGCCAGCCTCAGCTATCCAGTGAGGCCCTCCACAACTTAGTGAGACCCTGTTTCAAAATAAAGAGTAAAAAATAGGGCTAGGAGTATAGCTCGGAGGTAGAATGCCCCTGAGTTCAATCCCTGGTACCAATAAAAAAAAAAAAAAAAAAAAAAAGAGGCCTAGGAGTGAAGGAATATAGTTCAGAGGTAGAATGCCCCTACATTCCTAGGATAAAAACAAAACAAAACAAAAAAATCCCTAGTACCAAAAAAGAAAAGAAAAAAAAGGAGATTAACATTATTCTTTTTTAATGGCTGCATAGTATTATACAGTATGGTACAATCAACCATACGTATTATTAATCATTTGCCACTAATTAATATTTGTGTTACCTTCAAGTTTTTACTATTAAATTGGCTCAGTTAACATTGTACATACTTGTGCAACTTTTGGGGGGCATAAATTTCAACAAGTGAAATTTCTGGATCAAAAATTATATGCATTTTAAATTTAATTAGAAACTACTCAATTTCTCTCTAAAAGATTACATCAGTTTATATTCCCACAGCAGTTCATGACTAAACATTAGACATTATTGATCTTCATTTTTCCTATCTAATTGATGGGAAATGTGACTTTGTTTTAATTTGTATATATCTAATTACTAGGGAGGTATGTAAGTCTTCTTAAATGTTATTAGTGGTTGAATATCTTCATCTATAAATTAATTACCAATTTTTTAACCTTTTTTCTTTGTACATTAAGAATATTAACTGCTTGCTATATAGGTTGTAAGTATTTTTATTAGTCTATCATTTGCTTTTAATTTTGTTTGTAGTTTTTCTGTATAAAATGTTTCTGTTTTATATAATCAAAAATATTGATGTTTTCTTTTGTGGTCTCTGGGATCCTGTTTTGTTTTGGAAGCTCTTTGCATTGGAAGACATCACTATTATTATTATTACTACTAGTAGTAGTAGTACTGGGGATTGAACCCAAGGGCATTGTACCTCTGAGCTAAACCCTCGGCCCTTTTTAGTTTTTATTTGGAACTGGGAAGGTTAATCAATATTCCTAGCATGGTGTTTTCCCAATGAGGAGTTATTTCTGGCTTCCATGAATTGTCTTGGTAGCTATTGGGCTGGGTAGAAGTACTGTAAACTCAAGTCACTGACTAAGTTGTGTGTGTGTGTGTGTGTGTGTGTGTGTTACTGAGAATGTGTGTGTGTGTGTGTGTGTGTTACTGAGAATTAAACCCAGGGGGCTTCTATCACCTTGCTATAACCCCAGCCCTTTTATTTATTTTAAGCTTGAGACATAGTCTTGCTGAGTTGCTGAGACTGGCCTTGAACTTTCGATCCTCCTGTCTCAGCCTCCTAAATTCTGGGATTATAGGCATGTGCCACCATGCTCAGTTGACTAAGTAGTTCTTAACTTCTTGCGGGCCATATGCCTCTTTGAGGTTATGATAAAAACTATAGACACCACACATGATTTTGACCATGATTTCAGAGGTTTTGCAGATGGCCTGAAGTCTCAAATGGACCCCTACATACTCTTCTTCAGGTTAAGAATTCTTTATACCACACTGATCAATATCCGATGTGGGTAAAAGTTTCCATTGACTTCTGCCATCAAATGGACAGTCTTGATTATCTCTCCTGTAAAATTTCAGTATTTGAAGGCTGAGGTCCAGGTTCCTGAGCCTCTTTCTGCAGTCCCTTTGCTCTTCCTGGAAATTCATGTCTCCCGATGGCCCTCAACGTAACAGCCAGCATCACGGCAGCTGGGAACTGGCATCCCTACCCTTTCCCAGGACAGCAACCCCTTCCAGTGTACTTTTGAGCTCCCTCTAATCTCTCTGACCTCACCTGTGTGTGCAGGTCCAGGGAGACAGCCAGATGCCTGAGCTGGAGGGGGGGCAGGGTTGTGGGAAGGTATGCCAGGGGCTACAAGACAGAGTGAGAGATTAGAATCTGCCCACCTTCTGAAAGCTCATAATAAAGGGCAACACATTTAACAGTTGTGACTTTACAAGGGTCTTGGAGAGGACGTGTGAGGAACTTGCAAGTTCAAGGCCTCTTCTGGGAAAACCAACAGATCGTCCTTGAGGGAAAAGGTTTGAGGGTCTCTCTAGAGTGTTAGTTGTCGCCGAGGGCCTGGGACGAAGGGAGATCCATTAGGGGGACCTCAAGTCCACATACATCCAGGAACTTCAAAATAGATGCAGACATCCTCTGCAGTTATATATCTCTCTGTTTAAAAAAAAAAAAAAACTTTCTGGGCAAATCCTATCAATACACCCAGAAGCTCAGAGGCGACTGCTCTCAGCTTGAGAAATGTCAGCTTTAAGCGGTTTGGATGGCTTTCCATGGGACTTTGACTACTAAAGGGTCAGCTCAGAGCACGAAGATAGCACATTCAGTACTTGAATTTGGTAGTATCATCTAAACACCCCCAAAGGGAATTCAAGTCGCCATAGGAAGCAGGCCCCAGGCAACTACAGACCTGTCTCTGGGGCTTTCCTTCCCCACCTCCAATTTTCCTTGAGAATCCATATACTACATTTGTTTGGCTGTTTGTGCCTCCAAACATAACTAATCTTGATCATAATCCTAGGGAAATAATTAACCAAAATTCAACTCTTAGAGGAATATGGAGAATAAGCCACTTAGCTCTCAAAAATGTAGGTCAATCTAATTTTAGCAGTAGGCTTCATTTCTCCCAATCAGATGCTATTTGTTTTATCTCCCATTTCTCATAAAATATTTCAAGTGAAAAGGAGGAAGATTCCTACCCACAAAGGATATCTGGATGAAGTGGAGAAGGGCCGCTCAAGTTTTAGGTTTTAAAAACCTGATTGTCATCCAGGTGATGCATTGAAACAGAGAAAAGCCTGTGTTGAGTATGCCTGCCCTCCAGGATCTTTCAGTTGAAGACAGTCCTACTGACAGAAATGTGTGGGCAAAACAGTGTCTAGGTGCCAGTCAATGCACTGTTAGATAAAGCATTTGCTTCATGTAGCCATCTAACATGTAGCAAACTCATACATGAATTCATTCTGGAAGGACTGCTGCTTTCTTCCTTTCCTGAGCACTAAGTCTTGACAGTAATAGTCAGATTGCATTAGTCTGCTTTCATACTAGTATAATGGACTACCTGAGGCTGGGTAGCTTTATAAAGAAAAGAGGTTTGTTTTTGCTCATGGTTCTGGAGGTCCAAGCCCGAGGGGCTACATTTATTGTCAACCTTCTTGCTGGCAAGGTCCTGAGGCAATGGAGTGCATAACATGGTGAGATATTGGGAGTACGTGTGTGTGTGTGTGTGTGTGTGTGTGTGTGTGTGTGTGTGTGTGTATTATTTTGGACTTCCTTGCTCTTCTTATAAAGCCATCAGTATTCAACTGTGAGGGCTCTACCCTGATGATCTAATCCTAAACACCTCCCCAGAGCTCCACCTCTAAACACTAGTTACATTAAGCTCCTACCCTCTTAATACCTCACAGTGGAGATTAAATTTCAATACAGAGAACACACTCAAACCATATCTAAACCATAGCAGAGATATCTACATATTTATATATGTCAGTACCTGAGTTTTTGTTTTTTATCTTGAGATTTTACCCAAATACGAATAAAAAGACAATTGATGAGCCCACATTCTAGAATGGGAATATTCTGGAAATATAATCTAGAAATGTATATCTTACTCCTATGTTTATGTATATATACTTATATATGCACTCTATCTTGGAAGTCTGAAATTAATTCCCAGTTTTCCCTCCATCAGGAACAACTGAGAACAGCTGGGCAAAGAGAACAGTCTCTGTTCTGGTTTGATCTTGACTCTTCGTTGAGATATTTGCCAAGTGTCCCATGTGTTATTATCTTGTAGCGCTCTAACTTGGAGTGTCTCTTTCTTGTTTCATTTGCAGGAACCTTTAGTTTGACTTACACTCTCTGTCAACTAATTTCTTCTCCCCCCTCGCACCTTGGCTCTATGTTTGTGTTCTCTTTTCATTCTCTGCTGCAGTCCACCTTCTTCATGTTGTGAAGATAGAAGGGGGATTTAAAATTTCTCCTGGTGTGAAAGTCACTTCTTACTCAGGGTGTAAAATGAGAATTGTTTTCTTTACATTCCTCTGTTCTATTCCTGGGAAATATGTGACATAATTAAACATTCTTCTCTATACTCCTCATAAACACACATGCAATTGCAGTAACCTAAGAGTTCCTTCTTAACATTTTATACTATACTGTATAAGTCAATAGGCAAACTTGGCTAAAGTAATCAGTATTTTTAATAATACATATTCCTGAGTGTGTTAGTGAGCTTTCTGTTACTATGATAAAACACCTTAGATAATCAACTTCAAAGCAGGGAAGGTTTATTTTGGCTCCTTGTTTCAGAGGTTTCAGTTCGTGGTCACTTGGCCGTGTAGCTTTGGGTCTGTGTGACTCAGGGCATCACGGAGGCATGAAAGCCAGAAAGCAAAGAAAGACGGGAGAGGGGCAAGGATCCCAGCATCCCCTTAAAGGACACCTCCAACAACCCGACTTCCTTCCACTAGTTCCCACCCCTTAAAGGTTCCACCACTTCCCAATAGTGGGAGGACCAAGCCTGTAACACATGAACCTCTGGGAGATGCCCCAAATCCAAACAAGCCATAGCACTGAGCCAGCCTGGACCATCATAGTTAGCATCTTTGGGGGTAAACCCTGGGAGTCCTAGGTCCAGCTCACTTTTCTGGGGATTTTCTGTGTGTCAACAGCTGGGTCTGGGTATAAAAACTGACTTGTGCAGGACAGCAAAGAATAAGCATGTGGAGTATGAATAAGAATTGAGTATGTTGCATAGGCATCCAAACTTAGGAAAAGCAGGAGGGGCTGGGATCCCAAGAAAGAATCCCTTCTTTTCCTGAAATTGGGGAATAGTTCATGGAAATGTGGGTATCTCAGGCCAGACAGAATGAAGACAGCTCCTGGAGGAGGGGGCGTTCTAGGCAGCAAAAGAGCTGAGAAGGTTTAGAAGTGGGCATGGAGTAAAGGGGAATTCAATCAGTAGCCTCGAAAGAGTGAGGAGGCAAGGCAGGGCTACTGTGGGATTTGTGACCTTCCCCTCCTCTGCGATTCGATTCCCAACCTTTGATGAGGAAGCGCTTTCATCTCTGAAGCCAGGCAACTAGGCAGAGAGAAGGCATGCGTTGATGGCAATGAAGTTCCCAGGCAGATGAGCAGAGGCCCCGCCATCCCCAGGAGAAATCCTTGCGTGGAGCTGTTCCTCCTGCCAACCCACCAGGCCTTCCAAGGCCCCTCGACCCCGTTGCATCTGGGAATCAACCAGTTGCTTGTAAAATATGGCAGACTTTCCCCAATATTCTGGCTTCTTTGGTCTGAGGGAGGGAGCAGACCTAGATATTTTTAAGAGTTCCTGGGTTGTTTGAATGTGTAGCTGGTGTTGAGAACCTCTGAGCTGGCCAGTTGCAACCAGTCAGTGGGAAACTCTAGTTTGATCTCATGCCTCCATTTCCTTATCAGTTCTCAAGGATGTCATGGAGGCTTGGGTCCCGGGTGCCTCCTTTCCTCTTCACAAGTCTCAGGTTCTCTGCCCAACTGCTGTGCTGCTCCCCCTGATGTTTCCCTCCCACCCCTTTCCCTTGTATCTCCTCTGTTATGCTTGGTTCCTGTGGGCCCTGATCTCTGCTAAGTGACAAAGACTGCTAATTGCTTAATCAGATAAACTAATTGCTGTTAACACTACCTGGATAAAGCATTCCCCAGGCAAGCAAAAATGGCCCTCAGCCAGTTAAGACTATGCTCCCCAGAGGAACAGTGCCTGATGGGAATTCCAAGCAAAGCCAGCAGTCCCCCTGTCCTACCATAGAGGGGTCATATCCTTGGAGAGGAATGTGGACTGAAGAGAACTGGTCCTTATTTTTATTAGCTGTATGGACCTGGGGCATTATTTGGTCTGTGATTTGGGGGATAGGAACACTTACCTTCTGGAATTATTATTATCATTATTATTATCATTATTATTATTATTATTATTATTATTATTATTATTATTATTATTTATTTTGACGAGGAGAGCAAGGGCAGTACTGGGGATTGAACTCAGGGGAATTCTACCTTCTAGCTACACCCCAAGCCATTTTTACTTTTTATTTTGAAACAGGGTCTCCCTAAATTCCTGAGGGTCTTTCTAAGTTGCTGAGGCTGGCCTCAAACTTGAAATCCCCTTCTCAGTCTTTTAGGTTTTAGGATTACAGGAATATACCACCACTCCTGGCTATTTTCTAGAATTCTTAAGGGCCCATCAAAGGGTGTTGCATAGATAAGTGTTCATAAATATTAGCTTCCATTTTCCCTCCCATCAAAGGTCAGATCCAAATGTATTTTTTGATAGCCATGTCTCACTTTTTTTTTTTTTTTTTTTTTTTCCGGTACTGGGGATTGAACTCAGGGGCATTCTACCTCCGAGCTATACCCCCAGCCCTATTTTTTATTCTTTATTTTGAAACCGGGTCTCACTAAGTTGCGGAGTGCCTCACTAGGTAGCTGAGGCTGGCCTCGAACCCGGATGCTCCGGTCTCAGCCTCCCGAATGCTGGGATTACAAGCGTGCGCCACCACGCCCGGCTTTCACTTTTAACATATAGAGATTAAATCTGTCGCCAAGTCATATTTCTCTCATCCTGCACTTATGTGGTTAACTTTTTCTTTCAGTTTTTTTTTTCTATCATAAAATACAGATAGCATAAAATTTACCATCTTATCCACCTTTGAGTGTATAGTTCCATGGTGTTAAGTACATTTATATTGTTGTGCAACCGCCACAATAATATACCATCGATTTCCAAAACTGTTCATCTTGCAAAAGTGAAATTCAGTACTGATTTATGTTAGTCAGCTTTCCATTGCTGTGACAAAGTGCCTGAGATAATTGGCTTATTGAGAAGAAAAGTTTATTTTTGTTCATGGTTTCAGTCTCTGGCTGCTTGGCCCTGCTGCTTGCGCCTGTGGCAACGCAGTATATCATGGTGGAGAGCATGCAGTGGAGGAAACTACTTACCTCAAGGCAGCCAGGAAGCAAAGAGAGAGGAAGAGGAAGGGATCCCCAATCTCCTTTAATATCTCCTTCAGGAGGGAATATGACCTCAGTGACCCAACTTACTCCACTAGGCCCAGCCACCTAGTTTCCACCATCTCCAAATAGTGCCACAGGCTGATGACCAGGCCTTTAATAAATGGGCCTTTGTGAGACACTTATTGAAACTATTGCATTATTAAACAATATCTCCCATTCCCTTTTCCTTCAAGTCTCCATTCTACTTTCAGTTTCTATGAGTTTGACCACTATAGGTACGTCATATAAATGGAATCACATTGTGGCTATTTTTTAGAACTAAAGATTTGATTTTGGCTTGTAATCCCAGCATTTGGGAGACTGAGACCGGAGGATTCGGGTTCACTGCCAGCCTCAGTTACCTAGTGAGGCACTCCACAACTTAGTGAGACCCTGTTTCAAAATAAAGAATATAAAATAGGGCTAGGGGTGTAGCTCGGAGGTAGAATGCCCCTGGGTTCAATCCCCAGTACCAAAAAAAAAAAAATTGATTTTGTATTTCTTCCAGTTAGCTTTCTCTTGGTATTTTTCAGCCTTTCCGGAGCTTCTGGATTCTGATTTTATTTTCTCATGTGGCAGCTAAGTTTCCAGTGTGTGCCATCAGCAGATATAGGCAGAGGGCTCTCGATGTGCTCATCTGAGTCATGGATAACATTTTCCAACAGAATGAGTCAAAAGACAAAGCTCTTTTGTATCTGAAGCTCCTAGCATGATGCTGACAAATTATCAAATATCTTTGGTTTCACTCTGGGTTTCAAATCAGCCAAATTGTACTCTCACTTACAATAGAGTCCACAATTTTTCATTATCACTTTCTATGGCAGAAACTAGTTTCTTATCCCAAACTCCATTTTTCCCCTTCCTCCTTAGTAGCAGAACTATAATTTTTAGCTCTATTTATCCCAGCATCTCTCAAAGTCAGATATGACCATGTATCTCCATTCAGGCTGATGAGTTACAAGTAAAATTGTTTTGTGGGACTTCAGGCAAATCTCTCCTAAAAGTAACTGACTCAGCTAGGAGTATCTAGCCCTTCCCCCTTCCTGTTGCTTGAATGTGGGTGCAATGGTTGCACCTTTAGCTGTTATCTTGGCTCATGAGGTGACCTTAAAGATGAAGGGTAGAAGGAACTTGGTCTGTGCTGACACAAACTCACTATAGCAGCCCAGGACTGTCAACAGACAGATTTTCTAATGGAAGAGAGAAATAAGCTTTCATTTTTTATTTAAACTTTTGAATTAATCCAAAAATTTAGATGAATGATGGAAATAACAAACACTTTGTTAAAATCCATATGCTCTGTGTATTTGGGGGAAAGACAAAAAATTGGGAGGGAGGGAGGAAGGAAGGGGAGGAGGGAGGGAAAGAGAAGGAAGGAAGGAAGGAAGGAAGGGATTCTGAGGTTTTTTTATGGGAATCTGGGATTTCTCTCATATCTGTGAGAGTTACTACATCCACAGACTTTCCAATCTTTGAAAAATAGCTTGAGAGGTTATTAAGAAAAGGAGAAAGATGGAGGTTTGTCAGCATGTACTTGAGTAGCTCTCCTGACGGTAGAAGTTAGAAATGTCTTTCTTTGGAGACATAGGCCGTTTCTACCAGTTTCCTTTGGAATCACTAATTACGATCTAAAAAAGAAGACATCATTGGAGCCAGAGCCAGCAGCCAATTACCCAAGAGAAATCACTCACTGTGTGGGCTGCCTTCTCTCTCTGTTCGCACAATTTCAAAATGCAATTTCTAGAATCATGCTAAATACTTGTAAACAAAGATCAGTTTAATTGCAAGAAGGAACAATTTCAGAGTATAAAAATGAGAGTTGCTTCTCCTCATTTTGTTGCTAACAGAGCAGAACTCCTTGGAACAGGCCTTCAGTGTCCATCTATCTTGCACCCAAATCAGGCCTTCTAGAAGTACAGGGAGCAGTGCAGACTCCAACAGCAGCAGGGATTTCTGTGGGGCTATGGAAAACACTCAGAGTTAGAAGACTTAGGCTTCAGTCCCACCTCCGACACATACCTGGTTCTTACCATTAGCAGGTCAGCTCGCCTTCCTGAACGTCAGCTTCCTCATCTCAAAGTAGGTAACACTAAGTGGGTAACACATGTGTGTAAACTGTAAAGTGCCCTAAGGGAATATAAACTTTGTGAAAGCAGTGACTCAGTTTCCTCCTACCCTCCCCAGTATTCTGAACAGTGCCTGGAAAACCGTATGAAGGCATGAAGACCAAGTTGGAATACTTGAGGTTCTTGTGGCAAGTTCTTACCTTGACCTTCACAGCTCAGTCCTTGCACTAATTGGGGGGGGACGGGACAGAGGGCAGCACTACTAAAAAGCCACGCAATGAAAGAAATTAGTCCCCAGCTCCTTCCCCTTCTCGTCTTGGTGTTCCTCCCCAGGACCTCAGCCTTCTCCTGTTAGTCCCTCCCAGCACCTATCCTTGGGCTTTTTTTTTTTTTTTTTTTTTTTTGAGGTACTGGGGATTGAACTCAGGGGCATTCTACCTCCAAGCTATACCCCCAGCCCTATTTTTTATTCTTTATTTTGAAACAGGGTCTCACTAAGTTGCGGAGTGCCTCACTAGGCAGCTAAGGCTGGCTCGGATCCTCCGGTCTCAGCCTCCCAAATGCTGGGATTACAAGTGTGTGCCACCACACCCCGCTGGGCTTACTTTAAAAAAAAATTACTAGTGCATTGCAATTGTATATCATAGTGAGGTTTGAAGTGCTAGAAACACACATGCACACAGCTCTTGTGTACATCCCTCCCCCTCCCTCCCGCTCCCCCTCCTGTCTACTCACACACGTTGGTGGCGCTGGCAGTGACACCTTCACATTTGCCATAGCATTATTTGAACTGTTTCCTTCTCCAATCTTCTCCCTCTCCCAATTCCCTCTCACTGCTCTACTGACCTCTGCCCTCATTTAGCTAAGTCTCTTTTGTTTCCTATTTCCTCTCTAGCTTCCACACAAGAGAGAAAATCCAAGATCCTTGACTTTCTGAGATGGGCTGGTCTCCCTTAGCATAATATCCTCTAGTTGCATCCAAATTCCTGAAAATGACATAATTGTAAGTTAGTACAACCACCATGCACATCAGTTTGGAGGTTCCTCAAAACACTAGGAATGGACCCAGCTATACCACACCGCATCTTTCCAAGAGAATTAAAGTCAGAATACTGTAGTGATACATGCATCTCCACATTCATAGCAACACAATTCACAATAGCCAAATTAGGGAACCAACCCGGTGTCCATCAACAGATGAGTGGATAAAGAAAGTGTGGTATATACACACAGTGGAATTCTTCTCTGGCTCACGCTAAACTAATTGTTGCTAAGATTGCAGTTGATCACAGAGGTGCTACCTACAGATGTGGAGCCGATTTCAGAAGTGGAGGAGCAACCAGCTCTTCTCCTTTCATCACAGAGAATAGTTTGATTGCTTTTGAGTGGAAATAAACAAAAAATATTTCTTAAAATTTCTGTAATTAACCAAAGAACTAAAAATGGAGACTTAATGGTAGCTCCCTTTGAGGAGTTAGATCAGGGATAAGGTAGTTGAAGAAGATATCTTCTCTCCTTTGTATTTTATACTTTCCGGTGCTGTTGGGAAAATGAAATGTTTATAACTGTATGCATGTTATTTTTGTATATATATGTATACGTGTGTGTGTGTGTGTGTGTGTGTGTATGTGTGTGTGTGTTGCTGAGGATTGAACCCAGAGGCATTCTACCTCAAAGCTACAGCTACAGCCTTTTTTATTTTATTTTGAAACAGGGTCTTACTAGGTTGCTGAGTCTTGCTAAGTTGCTGAGGCTGCTCTTGAACCTACAATCTTCCTGTCTCAGTCTAAGTACTGGGACTATAGGCATGTGCCACCACGCCTGGTTTACAATGTATTTTTGAAAGAGTTGAAAGATGCAATCTGTGAAATTCCCTTCTTCTATTCGTGCTGCTGGACCCCAGAGGGATGGAATTTCTCAGGGAAGAGGGCATGACCTGGAGGGGATAGGATGGGGCCCAGCTCCATCTCAAATCCTACTCCACTCCAGAGGCCTGCATTTAAAAAGGGGAAAGAAAGTCATTTCCCCTTCCTCATAACAATACAAGGAAGAGAGCAAGAATGAAATTAACATTCCTGTCTGCTCACCTAGAATAAAATGTCACTGGGCGAGTAAAGAAACGATTACTTCCAAGGCTGAGTGAGCAAACTGTTTGGGCAGATGGGAAAGTCTTGTTGTACTACTGATTTTGGGGTTATTTCCCTTGTCTTCCCATTTCTCCCAGCCTCCTCTGGGCTTCCCGTGGGCCTGGGTTTGCATAAAGGCTGTGTTTGGGGAGCATATCTGGGAAGGCATGGGCCTCTTTGCAGCATTTGCAATTTGGTTTTTAAATGTTACTGTATGGCAGGAAGGCACAGGAGGAAAGTGTCTCTGAGTTAGGATGGATTTTTTTTTTGGAGGATGGATTTTTTTTTTTTTTTTGAGAATGCTGTTCTCAGCTCTCATCTGGGTAAGGCTGGGAGAGCTCTATTCTCAGACTTTCTTTCTGCTGCAGAATAATACAGGCAGAAAAACAACCTGCCTGGAGTTTTACTTTGCTTAATGGCAGGGTGGGGTTCTGTAGCTTTCTGAGATCACTGCTGATCAGAAATTTGGTGACTGTCTCCTGGACATACACTCCCTCCTTCCAGCCTCCTCTGAAATGATCAGAGGGGAGCAGACTCTGGAATTCCTTTTATTTTTATTTTTTTATTATTATTATTTTTGCAGACACAGACGGTTGTTACAGTGGAAGCCTTTGTATTTGTGCATATGATGTGATATGTTTTGTGTGTGTACACTTGGAAAGAGAAAATCTTGGAGCCAAATGACTTTTCCAAAGAAGAACATCATCTACCTTACGCTCCTGTCATTCGGCCACAGAGAACAGAACAGAACATAAAAACGAAAGCTCCAGCCTTGGATAAACTAAGCCCAATGACCACAAGCCTTAAAGTCACTGCAACCTTGAGGCCGGTGAGAATGGGCCTGGAGTGCTAGGTGACCTTGAAACTCACTGCTTGGCAAAATTTCACTGTAATGTGGACAGACAAGCCCTGCATTGTGCTTGCCCTTGTGGACTCAGAAACGGGGTTCCCAAGAGCAGGGTTGTGCTCCAGCCTCCCCCACCCCCTTCCTCTTGGCTGGCTTGCAGAGTTGTTCAGTCTCTTGCAGCATCTCCCCATTAAAGTAAATAGTGCTTTCCTGAGAGCGCATCTTCGATATTTCTGCAATTGTGCCATAGCCAGCTAATGTGTAACGCTGTCGTTTAATAGTCTATTAAAACACAGCACTGCACATTAAAATCTCTACTGTATCACTGCGGATCTACTTAACAAAGGCGAGGTCCCCAGAAAGCACTATTCACTTGCTGAGAGTTTCTGCAACAGAACAGGGGAAGTCTCTTACGGCAGAAAAATTTAAAGGGAAATGGGACGGTGATGATGGGGACAATAAACACCTCCCTGTGTCCTTCCTGCTTCTCTCCAGCCGAGCAGCCCCTCTGCCTGTCTGGGAGGAGCAAAATCTGAGGGTGCTGTGGACTGCATCTGCAAATTCTTGGAGTTTAATAGCAAATCCCTTCAGATCCAATCTCATTACTCAGTTCTTTATTTGGAAGCACTTCAGTTTCCTCTAGCTCCTTTTCGGAGAGAGAGGGAGTTCAGGAAAGCTGCCCCCAACCAGGGAAAATACACTGATACACCGGCAGTCTCCTCCCTCCAGAACAATTGCCAGGGCGGAGGAGGAATTCTTCAAACAGCTGTAAATCCTCCCACCAATCTCTCCCTCCTTCAGAAACTGCAACATATCCCCACATCAAAGCGCCCCATCAGCCGCCAAGAGAAAGAATCAATAGTGCAACTGAAACCAAGCAACAGGAAGGCTGGATGTGTGGTGTAAACACCTACATTGCAAAGAACCCAAATATCACCTTGGGAACTCCTTAGAAACACCCTAGAAACGGGAAGAATCAAAGTTCTGGCGCTGCAGCTTCAGATGGGCCCCGGAGCAGTGGTGGCAGGGAGAGGTCAAAATACCAGCCTCCACTTTGTAGGAAAGGAAAAGGGAAGAGGGAGAGACAGGATGGGAATCTGCAGGTGGGATGGTCAGAAGGAAAGGGAAAGTGAGGAAATAAGGTCAAAGGCTGCAGAAGAGACACATACCAGTGGATCACCATGCTGCCACCCAACTGCTGAAGCTGGTACAGCCCCAACCCGGTGCTCTCATCCATAGGAGGGCTGCGTACTCTCTGAGTTCCCCTCCAGCTCCATGATTCCATGGACTCCAAGAAAATCTATATAATGTATGAGTGTGAGTGTGAGTGTGAGTGTGAGTGTGAGTGTGTGTGTGTGTATGTGTATGTGCCCACGTGTGTACAGGAGTGTTCATCTCTAATCATCTTATTAGATTCTGAACTCCCAGAGTCACTTGGCACATGCCTTACTGTTTAATTGAGCTACTCTGATGTCTACAGGGGTTCCATGTCCTAAAGCCAGAGCTTGCTTGACTTTCTGGTGGAATTGCATTTCTCACACAAAACCCCAAGGAATCTCAATCTGGGTATCTAAGCTAGACATTATCTGTTTCCTGCTCCCTGGATGGCAAACACAGGATCTACCTTCTGGAGACTACGAGGGAAACAGCCCTGGGTCAGGCTCCCCAGACTCCCCGGTGCTTTTCTGCCCATGGAAGAAGCGGAGGATGTTGCCGAGTTTGTCCTTTTCAGTGACTCTCTCCTCTAGTCCTTTCCCCAAGGACTTTTGCAGCCAGTGCTGCAAAGGGGAAGCGGGTGGACTTTCATCCATGCCCAGCTCTTCTGGTCTGCTCACGTAACTGACACACATTTGTGCCAACTTCACTCTTGGCTTCCCCCGTCCCACCAACCACTCACGTTCCCCGAGTTCCAACGTCCTCGCCTACTGAACTTAAATCTAAAATGGAATCTTATTGTAGTGGTATATTTTGAGTTGTCCCAAGTCTTAGTTGGGGCATGAGGGAAACACTTACAGCAATAAGTAAACAGGACACTCTGTGGCCTCTTTCTCCCCCAATTGTATGTGGAAGGAAGTGTGTGCGTGTTGGGGGGGGGGTGTTCAGGAAGATGGGGAAAATGGAATTGCCTTGGTGATTTCAGATAGAAATGAGGGGACCTTTTCTCTTGGTGTTTAACTTGTAAGAAGCAGAGCTAAGAGCCAAAAGGACAAAGTAATTTCCAAAGCAAACAGTGATGTTTTCCTATGGTTTTCAATTTGATATGGAGGCACTGAGCTGGTGGGTAGGAAGACCCCGAAGGCTGAAGGTTTCCTAAATCCTTTATGGGCCAGTGGCTTTCAGATGCATTATATCACTGAGTCCTTACAATGATCCCTCCAGATGGGAATTGTTCTCATTTTATAGATGAAGAAACTAAGGCAGGAAGGGGTTGAGTGATGGGCCAGCAAGGGGAACAGTATTTCAACACAGTTCCTCCAATCACCTCCTTATATCGCACTGTGGGGCTACCAAGCCCATTACAAACTTTGGGCCATCAAAGGAGAAACAAGCCAGTGGCTTCTCCTCTGGGGCATGTAAGATCTGAGAAAAGACAGAAAACCCAGGAAAGGCTAGTGTATGAAGAAGAGATGAGAAAGGAAGCTGGCGACGCCTCTGGCTGTTTAGTCTGCAGGCCTCTGGGGGGGAGGGAAGGGTGGGGAGCAGCAGCAAGTCCTGCTCCTGGATCCACCAGTGCCTGCAGTCCAGAAGGATCCACATCCCCAAGCAGGGCTGTCCTGTGTCCCAGCAACGCCCCAGAATTCCCCACTGGCTGGGTCAGGTACCTTCAGTTCATCCAGGTCAGGAGGAGGAAGGCCAGCTAGAGGGCTCTGAAGGGAGATTGAGAGGGGACGTCGAGGCAAAAGGAGGAGAGATCCTGGTAGGCAAAGAGAGGAAGAGCTGGGCTGCAGCCAGGGTAGATTTCCCCTCCCTTCCTCCCTCCCTCCACACTAGGGACTGATGATTGTGTTGTGTGGGTCTTTGTGCCAAGGATTCCCAAATTGAAGAAGCGAGAGTTGCACCCTCAAACCCTGGGAGAGAACTTTAAGGGAGAAATCATTGCAGCCGGGTGTGGTGGCGCATGCTTGTAATCCCAGCATTTGGGAGGCTGAGACCAGAGGATCTGGGTTCGTGGTCAGCCTCAGCTACTTAGTGAGGCACTCCGCAACTTAGTGAGACTCGGTTTCAAAATAAAGAATAAAAAATAGGGCCGGGGTATAGCTTGGAGGTAGAATGCCCCTGAGTTCAATCCCCAGTACCGTAAAAAAAAAAAAAAAAAAAAAAAAAGAAATCATTGCGTCCTATTTCTACCCCGCCCCGTGCTGCAAGCTGAGTGATGCCACTAAAATTCCAGGGGAGCCTCCATAGCAGCATTGCTGTGGGGGCAGCAGTAATGGTGTGTGTGTGTATGTGTGTGTGTGTGTGTATGTGTGTGTGTGTGTGTGTGTGTGAGAGAGAGAGAGAGAGAGAGAGAGAGAGAGAGAGGAGAGCGCAGCCTGAGAACTGAGAAATGCTTGCTGATTTCCTTCCCAAAATAGTCCAGGTGGGAGGGGTGATAACTGAGAAAGGAAAAATGCACTGCGTGGAGGATGTCACGGCTGTTGCCCGAGATAGTGCGGGTAGGTACCTTCTAGAGACTAGGGCCCCAAACACTTTCAGCTCCTACCTTACATGCAAGAATTTAGAACCATGTCTCTAAATTAGAATAATCACATTAATGCAAAGTCTCCTCCCTCGGGAGAGAATGGAAGGAGAATTTAGGACTAAAAACTCTGGGCTCAAGTCCTTATCTGCCGTGTAACCTTGGGAACTGCTCTTAACAACCTCCTGAGTGTAGATCTTCATCAGCAACTGCAGAGCATTGTTATTTAAAAACAAGAGCTAGCGAAGGCAAAGGACTTGTGCTGTAGAATGTTAGAATACTGTTGATTTACTGCTGCAGAGGTCTGAACCCTGTAGGCTGGTTTCAATGGACACCAAGGTCTCACCATGCCTGCTGTCCTTGGAGCAGATATGCAGGGGTCCGCTTGTGATTCAGGGGTTCCTGGACATCTTCTGCAGCTTTCGTGGGACTCTGCCAGGAGAAAATCAAGGGACTCCCTCCCAAGAGGCCAATGTGTGGCCAACAGAGGGGCTACAGGAGCTCTGCTCCCTAGAGGTTTGCTTTGTCAACAAGCTTCTCCCAGGCTCCAGGCTGGGAAAGAAATCCAGGCTGGGCACGATGTTGCTTCTCCAGCCAGATAACGGACAGCAGACCATGGAACATCCTTCAAGGGGACTCAAGACTCCCTCTGAGCAGAGGAGAGGGGCTGGTGCTGCTCTTGTCCCACAAAGTGGGGGCGGTCACTTTTATATCTCCCATTCTTCTTGCCCAGCGATGCGCTCTGTCCTGAGGCCAGCTGGAGAGATGATCTGTCATCAGACACCATCTCTGCATCTCTGAAGGTCTTGGCAGGAAGGTCAGAGTGTCGCCCAGCATCCTTGTCACCGATCACGGTAACTGCGCTCTCCCCTGTACGTTAGCACCTGCGTGCCTCCCTGAGTACTCAGTTCCCAGCAGGATTCTTGGTGCCCTGAGCTCCTGTCCTCACCCCTCTCTGCTCCTTCCTGAGAGACAAACGCAAAAGCATGACCAGCCCTACCTCGCTGGTCCTTTCCTTCTGGGTACACTGCGTGGGTTTTTTAGGCCTCCTTGTTATCCACACCCAACCCCGGCTCTCCTTCGTGTTTTTTCTCCCTCTTCTCCTAAATCTTTTCTATGGAAAGAAAATGATGTCATTCTTTATACTGGGACTTGGACCTTATGTTCGTTCTTAGATTCCCTTAGCTGTAGCAGCCTGTCTCTCCTCCTCCTCCTCCTCCTCCTGATCCTCCTCCTCCTGGTCCTCCTCCTCTTTGTCCTCCTCCTCCTTGTCCTCCTCTACCTTCTTGTTAATGTCCGCACACATTCCACTTGCCCCCTCTGCTGTTTTGTAAGATGGTAAAGGCTGACGTTAGCCAGTATGATCACGATAAGTTCAGGCACTGTTAAGATAAGGTTGTGCTTCATAGAGGAGGACTGAGGCTCATGCTCTGCTCCTTTGCTTTTGGGGTAAAGGGTGGGGGACCTGGTTTCTGGAGAGGATAAATTATATACTATTATGTAATATGGGAGGATGGAGGAGCAGTTCCCTTTGGGATGGGACTTGGCAAGAGGGAGACGGGAGACAGAAGGCAGCTTGGCAGATCCTCCCCACTCCTGCCTCCCTCCTGTGCACTATTCTGAGAGTATTCTGAGAGATGAGGTGCTTCTCCTTGTTGAAATCTTTCTAGAGAAGTCCCTAATGTCAAGTAACCACATCTGCTAAGTCCCTAGCTCTCCTTCTTGGCTGGCACCGGCCAAAGCGGAAGGGTATCTTATGGAATCGCTTCTGACCTTGACGCCCCCTCCCCTTCCATGACCCTCATCACTCACCTTGCACCTCTGACTTCTGATTCCTTGCCCTCTGACCTCTGAACCCTTGAACCTGGGCCAGGATGCCCATTTTATTTTATTGAGAGAACAAGGCACACTTCTCTTTGGAGGTATTTAAGACATCTCATCTCTAATTATGGCCTCTCTATTTGTTAATCATTAAAGAGAGCTCGTGAAGGAGGAGAAGATGAGCTAGGGGAAGCTGAGAGACCAAGGGCGCCCCATTTCTCCAAAAAAGCACACCATCCCCCCGCTTCTGTCCTGAACAGGAAATCTGCTGTTCTACGTGCAGATTTCCAAGCATTTTAGAAGCAGGCAGTGGAAATCTCAGTGCAGTGGGATTTAGGGAAAACAGCTTGGCAAGTGGTTTTCTTTTCTGTCCATTGACTAAAAACTTTGCCCAGAAAGGAGAAATCATGGCAGGTGGGGTTCAGCTACCGCAAAGGACTTCTGTTCTCTTCTCTCTCTCTCTCTCTCTCTCTCTCTCTCTCTCTCTCTCGGCAATATAATCAATGAAAGGATTATTTAGAAAAAGTGAGCTGTAGAGTGCATAAGGGGTCTTGAAGTGGGTCTTTTTTTTAAATCTGCATTGCCCCTCTCATAGTGGTTTACTTTTATTTGCCTTTTGAAAGATGGGCAGTGTCGACAGCAGTCAATCATCCCATCAGCTAGGCTGACAGGTGGAGCGGGCGGTGGCGTGCACGGGGGTAGGCTGTCTCTTCTCCACTCTTGCTCTAGGCTCTCGAGTGCCACAGGTGGCTTCGGTGGTTGTAACAGGCTGCAGGGAAGCAGCAATTGACACTGCAGTGGGAAATAAGAACATCTCCGATGTGCAAATTGCTGAAAATGGCTTCTCCCTCCACTCTTCCGCCAGGAAGCAAAGAACACACAGAGGAGGGGCATTTAGTGCCCGAGGAATGTTGGTTCCCATCTGTCTCTCAGCCATTGCATTTTGAGGGTTCTGGGGAGACAGCAGGAAGGACTGAACTAGAATGGGCTGGATGACTTGGCCCTGTCTCGTGGATCAGAGAAAGCAGTTTCAACCATTATAAAGAAAAATGTCTGCTGAGCTCCATGTTCATGCAGACTTACATTTGCCACATTCCAAACTGAATTTATCCTCTTCCCTCCTCGCCTGTCCCTCCTGTGGTGGCTGTCCTCTCAGCAGATGACACGGTCGTCCACCCAGCTGCTCGAATGAGTGAGAGGAATTGGAAACCACCCTCCACTCTCCCTCTCCATCTTCTCCACATCCCAGCGTCAAATCTCATCAGTTTTATTTTATAAAATTGTAGCATTTCTGGAATCTTCTATTTGCCATCTCCATTTCTCCATCTTAATCCCAGCATCCGTCACTTCTCACCTGGATGACTACAGCAATCTCTTTCTTGCTTCCTCCCACTTCAACTCCATCTATTCCTTACTGTGCAACCAAATTTAATGCTTTTAAAGAGCATAAACTATGTTGTTACCCCTCGTGCTAGAAAGCCCTTAAGTGCCTTCCCATTGCTCTTTAAGTTTCAGTTCAAGTCTCGAGGTCCTTGAGCAAGACTTTCTATGCCTTCCTCAGAAATGCCCACCTTACCTACCTACGACTGCCCTCTGCCTCTTTTTTCCTGCTCCTGGGCACCTTTGGGCCTTTTACATGGTCCAGACTCACATCTGACCTTTTGAATATGTGGTTTTCTCTGCCTTGGTGTTGGGGCTCAGTATAGCTTGGCACGATAAGTACTTTGAACTGAAAGGGATTGGAAGGTCTCTCTGACCTTCTTTCACCGTCCTTTCTGTCTTTCCCCTACCTACCCCAAGTGGGGCATAACAACTAAAATTGTTTTCCTCAAATCAAGCCATAAGACCTCGAAAAGTCTCTCCCTGACCTAAAAAGTCCTCATGTGACAGGCATCCTGCCCCATACTCAGGGGGAGAAAAACGTATTACACAGACATAGAAACGAATCTGAGCAGACACATCTTGCTGAGTTCCCCCATTTTAATATTATTAGATCATAGCCCTTTTTGTCCAATTGTGTTTCTCCATAAGGATCAACTTCTTTTTATCAGACTTAGCATAAAAATAATTTCCTCTGGGTCTTTGGGTCTTCACTGTCCATATCATGTAAAACTGTTAAGTAAAATTGTGCTTTTCTCTTGCTCATCTTTCTTTTATTATGGGAGTGCCCTTGCTTTATTCATTTCCATAGAATTCCTCAAGCTAGGCACCATTTTTTTAGATTTTTGTTTTTATTCCTTTTAGCTAGCATTTCGTTACTGTGAAAAAAAAATATCTGAGATAATCAACTTAAAAAGGGGAAAGGTTTATTTTGGCTCACAATTCCAGAGATCACTTGGCCCTGTTGCTTTGGGCCTGTGGCGACATGGTACTTCATCGTGGGAGCACGTAGTGAAGGAGACTGTTCACCTCATGGCAGCCAGGAAGCAAAAGAGAAAGGAACTGAAAGGTCCCGGCATCCTCTTTAAGGGGACACCCCTAATGACCTAACTTCCTACCACCAGGCCCCACCTTTTAAAGGTTCCACTACCTCCCAATAGCACCATGGGCTAGGGACCAGATCTTCAACCCATGGCCTCTGCGAAACATTGGAGGTCCAAACTATAGCATCTTCATTTGATTCTCTGCTCCACTGAGTAAGGTATTGTGCCTGTTTTGGTGACCACTGTATCCCTAGTATCCAGAACAGTGCCTGGCACCAAGTAGCTTCTCAAAAATGGATGTTTAGTATTTGAATTGAAGAGAGTTTGGTAAAATTGCTTTGGAACTGTAAAGGTTATATAACACTGGTGATTTTTATTTCTGCTTTCTATCTTGGAACAAGCAGGATGGAATATTCTATTATCATTTGAACTTGAGTGGAACTTATTTATATCTGTGTGTTCAGGCTTCCGGGCATTTGCATCTTAAGCTTTTTATTCATACCTGCAGAATGAAGGGATTTGTGCCTCTTTAAAGGAATTTCAGGCAATCGCCAGCAGGTGGGTTCATTAAGGAAGCAACAGAACATTCTCATCACTATTTTTATTTCTTTTTTCTAGTTTAGAAATTGGAAAACAAAGAGACATGCAGTTGAGGCCAAAGAAAGTAGGCAAGGAATTAGATTCCAGACTTGGAGCTATTTTCTTACCTCCTTTGAAATGATTGAACCCAGGTTCCCCAGCTGAAGGGGCTGAAGGCTGCTGGCCTGCTAGAAAGGAAGTGCCAGGGATACCCGCAGATATCCTCATTTCAGAGCCTCTGCTAACTCTGGTTCTTTAAATAGTGCCTCAGTTGCTTCATACATAAAATGGAGATTGAATCTCTGAATTCATAGGATTACTATGAGGATTAAAGAAGGCACATATCAGAAGACTTTAAACTATGAATATAAATTAAAGATGGTATGATTATACTGGTGAGCCAAATTTCCCAAGTACAAAAATAAAGTAGGACCTTCTTTCACTGTGAGCTGCCCCCACCGATGTAACCTGTGTACATGCTCATATATCAAGACCAATGCTTATTCTATTTGCATTTCTCCCTTCTCCAGTGGTTTGTAAACTCATATAAGTGGGCTTTAGCCATCTTACCTGGTAACCAGCAGAATGTCAGACACTCAATACCTTTGAAAAAATGTTTGTTGAATAAATATAAGTGGGAAGCAAGGAGGAGTCAGGTCTGTAGGTGAGGGATGGGCTAGATCCCTATAGCAATTTACAAGACATTGAGAATAAATAGAGGTGCCTATTAACTGGACTGAGCCTGCCTAACTCTCATGGCTCAAACTCCTAGAATTTGCCTGGAATGGGGCCAGCTTCAGGGATGGGGATGGGAAGGAAAGGAAGTGCTCTTGGTCTAGGCTTCCTTGTGGGGTCCTGCTGAGCCCTGGGAACAGTGTGATATAATGAGAATGCTTAGATTGGGACCCTTTCAAGAGATATGTACCCTGGTCTCACCCACAAATAAAGCTGAGAGAGCCAAATTATGAACAGTCTCTTCCCAGTCCCTTGAAATAAAAGAAACACCTATTCATCCATCAAAAATCTGTGAGGTCCCTGTTATGTGCTATCCTAGGTGATAGAGTAGATACAAAAGGAATTATCCCCTAGGCTCATATCAACCAGGGAAACAAAAATTCTCTTCCTTTAGGAGCCAACTCATAGAACAGCGAGTGATGACGCAGGCCCCAGTACGGGATGCGTACAGCCCCTGCCACCAGCAAGCCTGGCCAGCCACCTCTTTTCTACTGTTCTAGCTTCCTGCGGGTGCCAAAAGCACATGTTGCTGGGAGCCCAGGGGAATCCTTCTAATCCTAAACCTTGCTGGGAAATTGCAAGTCACCAAACAGAAGGTCGACTGCTTTAGTCAGCTTTTCTGTCACTATGACCAAAATACCTGACAACAGAGGGGGAAAAGTTTATTTGGCTCATGCTTTCATGGGTTCAGTCCATAGCTGGCTGACTCTAAGGCAGACGTCATGGCGGCAGGGCATGGCTAGAGGAAAGCTGAGCCCCACTCAGTGGTGGTCAGGAGAAGGAGGGATGGAGGGAGGAAAGATAGATAGATAGATAGATAGATAGATAGATAGATAGATAGATAGATAGATAGATAGAGAGCACGAGCCATCAGGAACAGATATATTCCACAAGTCCACACTCCCAGTGACCACGCCCCACCAGCCTCAGTTCCCCCCCAGTAAATCCATTCAAATTATTAATCCTTCAGTGGATTTCTCCACTAATGAGATTAGAGCCCTGATTCAATTATTTCACCTCTGAATATTGTTGCTTTGGGGACATACTTTCAACACACGAGTCTTTGAGGAGACATTTTGAACTCAAACCATACCATCGACCATGCAGGAAACTTTTGGATCTACTCAGTAGCTTTCTGCACTAATCCTTTCTGGAGCTACCAATAAGAAAACCATTTCTTTAGGATCAAAAAGTCATTTTGGAACAGAGCATGGTGGCGCATGCCTGTAATCCTAGTTCTTGGGAGAATGAGACAGGAGGAGTGAGATTCATAAGCCTAGTGAGACTGTTGTGTACTGAAACTAACTGTCTTCCCAATTGGAAGGCCCCTTGGTCAGTCCTACCTGAGGCTGGGTGGCCAGGCAGACCATGGTCTTGCCACTGTTCTAGGATCAGAGAAAAATGGCCGGAGGACCCCTCTTTTCCCCCTAGCATCTCTCTTGCCTGTGGCATGGCCCTTTGCAGACGGTGTGATTGGAGAAGGAGAGAGAAGGCCTGAGTGTTCTCCAGCTGATGGAAAACCACTTCAGGGAAGACGGTGCAGCCTGAGAAGATGGAATTGGTAATCATTCAAACAGTCCCGGGCTTCCCATTGAATCTTTCCTTCTCGGCAGCTCTTTCCACACATAAAGCAAGAGCCTCCTTGTCATTTGAAAGGATTGCACCAGAGCCTCAGTGTTGACAGGGCCTTCTCTGTCAGTGCCACTTTCTCAATACATTTAATAAGCAGGGGCTGCCAAGGGCGCCTGGCCAGCCCCATGCAGGCCTGCGGGACACCCAGGCGAGGCTTCCCTGCAGCTCTGCCAAGCCCCTTCCAGTTCCATTTTTGGAAGTGCTACAGCCAACTAGCTTTCAGCATGGCCCCTCCTACCCCTGCCTCCAGTGCTGGGGAGCTGTGCAGCCCCACCATGGGATCTTTCTTCCCAGGCTGGAGGAAAGAACCAAAGGAAGCTGCTTCCTCTCAAGCGTGTGGTATTTCTGAACAAAGGGGCCTGTGTGCACCACCACAACAGTGTCTCAGCATCCCAAGCTTGGGCCTCACTTGGCATGCCTGGCTAGAGGGTCAGCAGCATGGCCAAGGGTGTGCACTGGAATACAGATTGCCACCGAGCTTCTGGGATGGAGCCCATCCCGTGGCCCAGCCTGGCATTGGCAGCCCAACAGTCGACTGCCAACAGCTTGCAGGCCTGTTTGCTGCATGGCCAGCATCCTGTGTGGTGATTTGACAAGCGTCCCAGGCTCTCTTTGCATATCAGAACTCTGGTCTCTGTGCACACAGCGTGGGATGACTGCATCTGGACAACCAAGACGCTCCTCGCCATTGATCAGCCGCTCAGCGAGCTCAGAAAATACAGCTGGAGACTCTTTCCAAGCCCTCTGCTTGCTGCTTTTCATCCACGGCCTCTCCCTGCAAAGTGGGGCTTCATTATTCATGGAAAGACACAGCTATTCCTTGTCTTGACAAAGGGCTGAAATCCTTCTCTAGATTCTGATAAAAATGAGGAAAATCGGATGGCCTATGCCTTTATGTTCTAAACAGCTGTCACTCCCATCACAATGACATCACTGTCGCAATATCAGTGTGATTGAAATGCATCTTAAGCATTTATCCCTTTAACACAGCTTTGGGGCCTTTGTATAAGTGATTTGCAAAGCAACAGACTCCTTAACATTGAGTTTGGCTGCTCACTTGTATCTGATGCTCAGTAAAATTGAAAACAATTCTGATCACATCTGTGTAACCTCCCAGCTCTCTGAGGTCCTTACATCCATGGAATCCTCTATTTTCTTCCCATTCATTGGGCTCCTCCTGCCCTCCCTCCCTTCATCTCCCCATCCTGGACCTACTGGCTCAGTAGCTCTCACTTGCTCTCAGACCCCTCAGTTGCCCTCAACACTCACTAAGCAAAATTTCAACCTGGATACACGGGGGCTCGGATTGCCTTTGTCTCTGCTACTTCTTCAAGACCGAGCACCTGGGGAACCTGATGTATCTATAAGGCCATGTCACTGAGGTGGGCAGAGGACCCAGGAACAGGAAGGGTTAAAGAGTCCATCTGGGGGAGGTGAGCAGACAAGTGGTGCCAGGAGGTGAGAGCCTGCAGCCCATGAGATTAACAATTTAAATTAAGGAACTGGTCAAAATACATGGGGTCCCCAAGACCCAATTCTGACCAATATTAAAAGAGCAGATGGAAAACCTAAATAAGGTATAAAAGCTTACCTCCCAAGAACTCCAATGATTCCTCTCCTTAGGGGACTCTTTCCCCCCTGTGTGCGGGGAACTGTTTTTTGTTTTCTCTCTTTCTTTGGCTTACAAATAAACTTTCATATTTCTGTGCCCTTCATTAGTCCTTGGATTTCACTTGTCAAAATCCACTGGACAAAAAACCAGTAAGAGGAGACACCTGATATCATTTTGGTGACTCAGATGGGACTCCAAGGAAGGGAGCCAGTGAAGAAAGACTTTGGTTATACCACCACAAGTTGGTGGCCCCAACTGCTACTGAGTTCCCAGTGCTGCCAAGTTCACCCTTATCTGTCTTCAGAGAGCTCCTCTTCTCTGTATCCAAGGGACCATTCCAAGTCCTCGAAACTCTCTTCAAGGATCCTACTCAAACTTTCACCTTCACACTTAGCAGAATACTTATTTCTCCAACTTTAAGGTCATCAGGCCCAATTTTCCTCAACTTCCCACTCCTTTCCAACTAATGCCTCAATATCCACCTCCATCATTGCCTCCAGCCAGAGATGTGCTCCTCTTTCTGTGCCATTTACTCTGATGTTTACAGTGATGCTTACTGATGGATTTTAATAGCCCTATTCTCTGTTTCTTTCTTTTTCTTTTTTTTTTGTGGTACTTTTTCTTTCTTTTTTGTGGTACTGGGGATGGAACCCAGGGGCATTCTACCTCAAGCTACACCCCCAGCCCTATTTTATCATTTCATTTTGAAACAAGGTCTCTTAAGTTGCTGAGGGCCTCACTAAGTCGCTGAGGCTGGCCTTGAACCCACTATCCTTCCATCTCAGCCTCCCAAATACTAGGATTATGGGTATGCCACAGTGCCTAGCTTGTTGTATTTTTAAAAAGTATTTTCCATCTCTCTTTTAGCCTATGCATGTATTCAAGTTCCATGCACCATATCTCCCTCTAGTTATTGCTCAACTTCCCTCCTCTCCTTCTCTTCCAAACTTCTCATTGCTTGCCTGTCCACTCCTTCTCCAGACCTTTACAATCTGGCTTCCGTTCCCAGCCACCACACTATTAACACTGTTGTCACTGAGCTGACCAACAACTTCCCTGATAACAAATTGAAGTTTTAGTCCTTGCCTACTAGGACGTTCTGTAGCACCTGGAAATATGGATTACCTTCTTTGAAGACTCCTGATCCCCAAACTTCCATATGCTACATTCTCTATTCTCCACTGTTGGTCTGCAACGGTTTCCTCTTCCCTGTGGCAGGCACGTTGGGTCCCCAGGATGCTGTTCTGACTCACTGCTCATCTTGCTCTCCCACACAGGCTCCCTGTGAAGCTTGTTCTTTCTCCTGGGAAATGTAAATAACTCCCAAATCCCTCTCTTTAACTGAGCTCTTTGCTCCTAAGCTTCTCCCATAGGCGCCATGATGCATTTCCAAAATGGCACTGGGGGTGATTGGTATTTCCCTGTTAAACCAATTTCCTCACTATCCCCATCGTGTAGTGGGGTCCCATGGCCTCCCACAGGGATGGGATCAGGGCTCCTCAGTTCTTTCCCCCTCTGTACACTCCTCACCCACTCAACCAAATCTCTCTCCCAAGTAGCTCTGAAACACACCTCTCCTTCCCTTGCTCCTTAGACGACCACTCTCCTCCTGGCCCAACATGATGGCGCCGGGAGGCTTGCCCTGTTTGCAGACTTTGCCATCACTATAGAGTGCTGGAGTGTCCCCTCCAAACAGTCCTTGCTTAACCCCTCTCTATCATTTCCCTCTGGTCTTTGCTCTGAGCAGTTAATACACGGTCTTCTGGGACCAGAGCTGGCCCTTCTCTGCAGCTATGAGCTTCCTGCTCCCCTGCCATGCTATCTCTCCTTTCAGCCTGGGAGGTCCTGTCCTCCTCCTCCCCTCCCTCCCCTTCTCTTCCTCCACTACCCCTCCCTCTCTTCTTCTTCCTTCCTCTTTTCCTCCTTCTTCCCTCCCCCTCCCTCTCCTCCTCTTCCTTCCTCTCTTCCTCCTTCTCCTCCTCC
>PVLC010005461.1:0-76177 GCA_004027655.1 Graphiurus murinus
GTACCGGGGATTGAACTCAGGGGCATTCTACCTCCGAGCTACGCCCCCAGCCCTATTTTTTATTCTTTATTTTGAAACCGAGTCTCACTAAGTTGCGGAGTGCCTCACTAGGTAGCTGAGGCTGGCCGCGAACCCGGATCCTCCGGTCTCAGCCTCCCGAATGCTGGGATTACAAGCGTGCGCCACCACACCCGGCTCTTCCTCCTCTTTCACACTGATGTTTGGTGTCTTATGTTCAGTCATCACATAGTTTTCAGGATAATTCCACACTTGAGTTGGTACTTTAAGCCAACACTTTCAGGCTCAGCTCAAGTGCCCTCCAGCCCTGTCCTTCTGTTTTGGTCTTCTGCCTTCTTCCTTTTGTTCATTCCTCTCCCCACATGTCTCCTGTTGAGCTTCAGCACTCATCTGCTTCTGTCCCTGTGCCCTACCTCACAGTCAAGAGTTCTGCATCCACTAGACAACTCCAATCTTGTCTTCAGATTGTCACCTACCTCTGTGTTCCTGTCCCTGCCCCCATCACGACTGTCAGAACACTGGCTGATCCATCCTGAATCCCTCCTTGCTTTATCCTCTATCCACTGATTGTCTAGATTACCAACTGCTACTGCCAGCCCAAAGAATATAGCCTTTTCCTTTCTAAACATTCTTTCTTTAGTTTTTCTTTCTTTTTTTTTTCTTTTTCCCTTTTAGTACTGGTGATTGAACCTGGGGCATTCTAACTCCAAGCTATACCCCCATCCCTTTTCATTTTCTCATTTTGAAACAGGTCTTCCCAAGTTGCTGAGGCTGTCCTCAAACCTGGGACCCTCCTGTCTCAGCCTCTCAAGTACTGGGATTGCAGACATGTACCACAACTACCACAGCACATGGCCCACCTCTTCAACTTTCTTTAACCAAAACACCTTGCAGGTTCAGTTGCCCCTGGGGTTCCTGTTCCCTCTCAGAATAAGAATCTGCTTTCGAATCACCAGTCCTTGTCAGCTCACTCTGTCTTCTTCTGCAGAACCAATCAGGTATACCCAAGAGCAGCAGCTATGAACAGGCCTATTACTTGATGAACATAATGCATGTGTTCCCCCCAAAGGAGAGAATGGCAATCTCTCTTAAACTGATGCTGATTCTATCATTTTAGAAGGCTTGCTGAATACATCACTGCAATCCCTAAAGATAGGGCAAAGTAAATCTCTCTGACAGTATCACGCAGAAAATTGGATACAATCTCCCAGCATGAGAAAACACACTGCTGAGTGGAATAATGCTAAATAATAATGGGATGATCTAAAGAGAGGGTCCAATGAGTCATAGTAAATGCTGCAGATGAATCAAGGAGTGCAAGACTCATTTTAGGAGGGTTCAGGGAAATGACCAAAAGTGTAGGATGAAATTAGGATATGAGAGATGTGTTTGCTCGAAGCTTAAAACCAACAGAACAGACTGCTGGAAACTGAGAAAATCCCAAGCTGCTATTGAAAAGAAAAAATAAATTTTTTGAATATCAATTTCAGATATTTTCATTTTATCTCTTAAAAATATTTTTAAAACAATAATTTCCATTTTCATAATAAAATGAGAAAACTTATTTTTTAAGATGCCAGCATTTGAATCACAGAAATAAAAAAGCTTATATTTAAGTTCAAATTCTGATTATTTAATAAGGCACAAAGCTATGTACAAGTAACCACTTTTCCTTTGTAACAAATCAAGCTCAGTTGTCAAAGCTTGATTAACAATAAATAATTCTGAATTGCAGTTTGTCTCCTTTAAATCCCCCAAATTCTACAATTATCATCAATTTTAAAACACTATCTCTGAGGAGATATTATAACACAATTGCAATTCAGAAGCTGGAAGAAATTATCCTGAATACCTTCTCAGAAAGTAATTTAAACTAGGCCATTTAAAGGGAAGAAAACAAGGGAATATTTTGAATAACTTAGAACACAAATGAGAAGCTAATTGGAAAATAAATCTCTAATCTAAAACAAATTAGTAAATAAGAGTTAAATCACTTGGATAATGCTATTGAAGATAAAAAAAAAAAAGCCTTGGGGGACATAGGAAGGCTTTTTAAATTCAAGATGAGGCAATTTGTTAACTGTGGGTGGATCATCTGCCTCAGGAGGTGTCCTGGGCTGCAATTCAGAAGCCCACAGGCCCCCAGAGAAGGAAGATGGTGGCCAATGCCTTGACAAGACGGTAGAGGGAAGGACAGCAGCAGGGCAGTGTGCAAATTCTATTCCTATCTACAATTACAAAGAACAGATTATAAAAATGGTCTGATGTTGAATGATTGTCTTTCAATGTTATCCTTTTATCAGATAGTGAAGCCTTGGTCAGGTAGCTTCAAACACTGGAGAGGTGCAGCAGGGACTACAGAGAAAAAGATATGAAATCCACATCTTAATTACCTATTATCCCCTCAATGTGAATGGCATCATTTCTGCATATACTCATTAATTCCACTATTTTTATATTTCATGTGATAAAACATGACATCTTTAGGAGTTCTGTTTGTCACCAAGATTCCCGTGAGAAAAGAAGTATCTTCCTGACCTTGCACCATCAATATTCTCCCTGGCATCATCCTTCCCTCCAAAATGATTGCCTGAAATAGCCCAGATCTGCTGACCTCCTCATCTCTTCTCCCCATTTTCCTATTAGATTGATTTTAGGGAAAAGTAAAGTCCATGGAAAAGGTTGTCACTGAGGCGGAGTTACCAAGGATGCAGGTGGAATTGAAAAGAACATGATGGACATATGACGATTTCATGCAAACAGCTTTATCTTCCTCAACCTGAATGTGCTTTTTCAAGCAAAAAGCAAGAATGGTTTTGACTGTTTTCATTTGGGGTTGAGAAAAGGGAGTAAAACATATTTGCATAGAAACTGCATCTTCTCTCAAAGCACTTGAATTTCAGGATTAATACAACGGATTTTGTTCTTCAAACACATGTTTTTCCTCCAGATTCATACCTCTCTCACAACTAGCACTATCCAAAAAAAGCAAACTTTTTTTGTTCAAGCAAGATTGGTGACTACAAAATATTTTCTCCAATCCAGTGTTCACCTGGTTGAAGCAACTGCTCTGGTGATAGCACATGACTATATTTCAGGATGCTCTTAGCACATGACTATATTTCAGGATGCTCTAAATAACAAAGCCCAAATATCCTTCTACTAGCACACTAGACACATGTAACTTCACTTTCTTCTTTTTCATTAACCTCTCTTATCTGATTTTTTTCTCATCTCCTTCTGTTCTATTTATGTCAACCTTCTAATTTAATTACCTCACATAATATGCTGCCATACTGAACTTTTCAGTTGAGCTTCTTTGCTTTTCTTTTGCAGTCAATCTCTTTGTTTGAGCTCTGCATTTCATTACCAATATGTCAAATTTACACATTCCAAGATTAAAATAAATAGGTTTTTCCACTGGGAAATTTTATTTGTAATTTAATATTTTTCTGAAATTAAAATTATTGCTAATTTTTGTTACTGGGTATTGAACCCAGGGGCATCCTATCTTTGAGCTATACTTCCAGCCCTTTTTATTATTTTTATTTTTATTTTGAGACAGGGTCTTACTAAGTTGCTGAGAGTCTCACTATGTTACTGAGTCTGTCCCTGAACCTGTGATCCTCCTATCTCAGCCTCCTAAGTTCTAAGATAACAGTCATGTGCCACCATGCCAACTGAAATTAAAATTATGATTTCCTTTTATGGGGAAAATAGTGCCAGATAAAAATTTCAAGAAAATCACCAATTTAAAAATATGAGGGTCAGTTCATAAAAGTCTGTATTCTGTTGCTTTGACCAGAAATAAAAATTTGATATTTTCTTGCTTTTGCTTCCTCTTGAAGAATACTTAAGGTGTCTTTATGTGTATAATTGTGATTAATATTGATTCTCTTCATCAAAAAATGAAAGGTAGATTTAGTGACCTTTCAGAATAGCTGTATTTGCTTTACATATTACTTATTAGAATAAACATAAATATATTTAATAACAAGCATTCAAGTCCTATAATTACATGAAAACAATATTCAAAGGGATTTGATATGTGTAATGTGACATTTGGTAATCATTTTCTAAGAAAGCCAAGTAAAATTAAAAATGTTAAAATTAACAGACTTTTATTAGCTGAAGAAGTTCTTGCAACTTATTTATACTAAGTATAAATTTTCCTTGTTTAAATCTGATCAGTTCATCTTATGAACATTTCTTAGCATGGCATATAACAGATGAAATATGAATTATTTTTTTCCAAAATGTCAAAGGAATTATTGGAAAAAATCAAACAATATTCTAAAACCCACTTTTGATTTGCAACCTTTTGATTTTCATGTACTCAAAGACTGCAAACTACCAAAAGAGAAGCTGAAGAGTTGATATTTCATTGTCTGAATTAAAACATACTTACACTATTGGCTTCTCTAAGCGACTTCCCTGTGAACCGACAATCTCCCCCAGTGTACAAAACACTTGTCCCAGAAAGTCCTAAAACAGATAAAAGGATTAAAAGCTCATAAGTTCCCAAACCATCTTTATAGTAAATTTTTACATTCACATTTTATTGCTTTCATTGATTAGATACTAAATTTCTAATTTCCTGAGATACTGAATTTCTGATTTCTAATAACAAATAAAGCAAGCCCAATACACATTGATTTTAGTATATGGCTTTCTTATAAGTTTGCATGGCATATTGTGCTTTGAATCATAAAACAGGTTTGTCATTTTGAGTTTTCCAATGTTGTGTTTCTTTTCTTTTTGTATTTTAAACTAAAATGAAAATAGAAAAAAAAATAGTCTGAGGTTTTGAGTGCCAATTGGTCTGACTTTGGATTTCTTTGGAACTTCTAAACTGATGGCTGGGAGACAAATCAAGAGTGCACACAGCCAAGGGGTCTAATGTACCCAGCACTACTCATAGGAAGGTGACGTGATGTAGTGTCCACAACTGGTTCAGAGCCACGCTGCCAGGTGTCTGTTCCAATATCACCATCACACTGGCAATGATGGGCAGTTAGTTTCTCCAGCTTCCTCCTCTCTAAAATATATTAACACCCCCTCCCATAGAATTCTATTTAGGGTTCAGGAAATTATTCTGCACACAGTGCTTTAAAATGGGTTAAGTAAAATATAATGTTCATTAACATACAACTAGAAAATCCTTACCTTCAAGACTCCGAATAACCCCGCAAAATGAGAAATCTGTTATTAATACTGCCTTTTGCATATAAAGAAATTAATAGGCTAGAGGGTTAAGTTTTTTTTTTTTTTTTATGTCTTAAGCAGTTAGGAAATAGGAGACCCATGACCAACTCACATGTTCTGATCTAGACTTATAAGCACCCTAAGAATTTAAATCCCATAAACAAGGGCTCCATCACCTCTGGATATGTAGATCAAGAAAACAAAGAGATGTTTCAGGGAGAAATACATAGCCTGCAGTGTAGCCTATATATGATTCAAAGAAGTACCTTTCCCCAAAGCAGAAGATGGTAGATCTCCCTGAATTGTTTGTGCAGTAAACTGGCCCAGGATGAGCAGAAGACCAAAAGCAAAGAAAATGCTTATTTTTCACCAAATAAAATCACAATCAGAAAATCTATTTATTAAATGTGCAAGGCATTATACTTAGTTCATGGGACTTCAGAGAAACTAAATAAAAAAATAAAAACCCACTCATGCTAAGGAAGTCATATTGGCCCTCCCTTACAGATAAGGGAACTAAGGCCTAAGGAAAGCAAGCGACCTGCTCAGAGCCATAATGTGGACCTTAGAGTCTAAATCCAAGGCTTCTTCACTGAACCCATTCTGCTTCTTTGTGTCTAGTCTACTGAGAGGAATTACACCCAGCCACACAGAAGCCTAACAAAAAAAGCAAACACCATGGTATTCAGTGGGGAAGTAAAGACAGGGGTAGAGTGCTGTAAGTTGAAAGAGAGGAAAAGATCTCTATAGACAGTCAGGAAGATGCTATTGCACAGGAAGTGATAAGCCTTGAGAGCCAGGTAGGGATCAAACAGAAGAGAACTGGACATTCTAGACTTGGAGAACAGATCAGAGTTACAGGCAAGAAGCAAACAAGAAAAGATGAGGGTTCAAGCAAAAGGCAGAAAAGGGGATGTAGATACAAAACTATAGAGGACCCTCTTTGCTAAACAAAAGAATGGCCTTAGGGAATTCAGAAGTAACCAAAAGCCTTTCTGCAACACAGTGGCACCATCAGATCAACGTATTCAGATAATCACTCAAGTACCAGAATAGGCTCAGGAGGGAGGAGAAAACTGGAAGACAGATGAATTAGAAGACTAGAGTAGTTAATAAGAAGCAAAATGTGAACACAGTACAGAGGCACACATGTGTACTCCCGGTCCTTGGGAGGCTGAGATAGGGGAATCACAGATTTTAGGCCAGCATCAGCAACTTAGCAAGACCCTGTTTCAAAATACAATAAATAAATAAATAAATAAATAAATAGGGCTAGGAGTGTAGCTCAGAGGTAGAACAACCCTGGGTTCATCAATCTCTAGTACTCCCCCTACCAAAAAAAAAAAAAAAAAAAAAAAAAACAGAAGCAAAGTGTGAAGGCCTGAACTAAAGTTATAGCAATTGGTAGGAAAGAGTGAACAGAAGAGATACAGGACTCGTGAAAACTATTCTTGCACACTGGTAGGGTGTTTGGGAAAGGGAGAGAAAGAGACAAAAAATAATCCAAAATCTAGAACTTGGTGACTGACAGAAGAGCTAGACCATCATGAAACTGCAAATCATTTTACATTTGCTTTCAAGTATGCAAAAAAAAAAAATCCATGAAGCATTAAAATATTTAAATTAAACATCCTTAATAGCATCTTACCAATTTCAAAAGATTCTAAAATACGGTTATGAAGGTCTAAATCTCATGACAGCTAGATAGCTCTGATATACTGAAAATTGGGAATATATACTTTTTTGAGTTAGCTGCAAAAAAAAAATACATGGAGGATTCTAAAACTCTTTCCTGAGAATACGTATATTAATGAACAGCTGCAAATATTACATATTATATGGATTTTGCCAATAGAGTAACTAGTCTCAGCTAAAGCTGTGAGCTATAATTACTCAAGAAAAAATAAACAGAAATATTCAGCTTGTTCAGATTAGGGTTCATGCCTAGCAGCAAACAAGAAAACAGCATTGAATTATCATTACTTAAATGAAAAGAAAATTAAAATAACTAAATTAATACAATGTGCACTAAAAGTTATGATGTGAATTTTTATATATTATCTCTACAGGTATTACACATTTAACATTTATGTGATTGTTTTATGTTTCCGTCTGTGAATTCCCTGTTGCACTATGAGTAGATTTGCTACTCGAAAGACAAGTCACCAGATAATATTTATTAACCATTCACTGCATGGGAAAGTTCTATCAAATTCATGTTTTAGCATTTCCTATATATTTTTCATAACACTGGTAATATAGTATCTTTAGATTAATATTTTAGTTATTTTGGTCAGTAAAGATGGAAACAAAAGCAAGCTAGAATATGAGCTGTTTTATTATCTTACTATAGCGCGTGTTCTAGTAAATGAGTCATTATACTTAGGTCATAACAGTATTTCCAATAATATATCCAGGCCCCTTTTTAACAACTCTGACCCACACATAGACCAAATCTACCTTGTAGTGTTGCTGGCAGTTGAAAAATGCTTCCGTTTTTCAACCATTTCTGCTATTGCGTTCTGTTCAAACTGGCCATGAGATCAATAAATATTTGCTGAATGCATGAATGAATCATTACTTTACAATCTAAGGCTGAGAGAACTTAGTTTGGGAATTTTCTTGAATGTACATAAGCTATATTGATAATATAATATATAGAATGCATTCCAACACTCTTAAAATGTATCTAAATATTACCTTTAAATCAATATGTTAGTATTAAAGCTGATGGACTAAAGAGTGAGAAACAGAAGATTCAAAAAAAAAAAAAAAAAGCAGAGTACAGCAGTACAAAATCACATAAACACATATGAGTTTCATATCCCATGTAGTTAAAAAATAACTAGTCAAATAGCCAGAGGAAGGTATTTAGAATATTCCCATAACAATCTAAACTTAGATATATTACTAACAAATGGCTCAAACTCCAAGTTCCAGTTGATTATTATACACACATTTGTTTCTCTCTTCTGTCTTATTAATATATAGGGAAATGTCTACTCTAGGTATGAGCATAATATTTTTATTCCTTCAAATTTATTGCTTTAATTATTGCCTAAATACTGATCAATTCTCTGCACCTAAATTTTATACTGTAGCTTGCTACTTGTCTACATTCATCAAACATATGTTAATACCATGGGCTTTAGTCATTCTGCATATATAAAAGTGAAACTTTGCAGTTAATGAACTCATGTTGTTTGTTTGTTGGCTTTCATGGTAGGGGTAAATATTAGTAGTTCTTACATATCATTTAAAAATTTTTATACATATATACATACACACATTTATTTATTTTGCAAAGTAATATAATATACTCCTTAAGAATGAGAATTATAAAGATCTATGCTATTTGTTTTCCTACCCAGACTGAATTACTTATTACTGTATCTATGCCTGGGAAAATTCCTAACCTATAAAATGGACATAACATTACATATGGTATGAGTTATTGGAACGACTAAATAAGATCATGTATGCAGATAATATATGCAAAGCATTCATGACAGATGATTGGAACATAAGCAATTGATAACATACACCTTCTTCATACTCCTACTACTCTGTGTTAAAAAAAACATTACTATTTGCCAGATGTGGTGGCACACACCTATAATCCCAGTACTTGGGAGGCTAAGATAGGAGGATCACAGGATCAAAGACAGCCTCAGCAACTTAGTGAGATTCTGTTTCAAAATAAAGAATAAAACATGGTTGGGGTTGTAGCTCAACCCAAACCCTAGGTTCCATCCCCAGTATCTTACTATATATAATATAAATTATATATATTAGTTGCTAATGGATTCTGAATATATGATAACTATCTAAATAAAACAATGTATTTTCTTTTCCAAAACCACTTTATATTCATAAGTAATATAATGTTGTTTAACAAAGGCTTATTACAAATGCTATTATGATATCCAAATGTGCCTTACACACCAGTTCATCTTATATGTTGACTAGCATGAATATAAAATAGACAAACATATGTAAAAGAGTAATATTTTGAAAACAATGAAGACATTAACTATAAGGAAAATGTCTGATATATTTACTACTGTAAAGTAATCAACACATATAATCTATCGTTAGTATCAATATAAACCATCCACTTAAGATAGTCTTGACTTCCCTATTTTATGGAGTGATCAATGAACACTTGAAAATATAATTTCTCTAATTAATAGATAATTCAGATCAGAGAGGACACTAGATGGCTTTGTTGGTCACTCAGGTTTAACGCAACACAGTAAACCAGTGCAGTCTACTGTCCATGAGCAAATCATCAGGTTTCTTCATCTCACAGAGTCATGATTTAGCAAATCATCAGATCTCTTCGTCTGATAGAGTCATGATTTGCTCCTATCTATTGCTTCTACCTGTTGTGCAGCCATTTAATTTTTAGTACTTTCATACCAAGGTAATGAGAGCAAGAAAAAATAAGTAAAATTTCCCACTTTTCCAATATTTTGACCATTGTGGTAAAAAATTAGTAGGGAAATAAAAACTCCTATTACTTGTGAAAATCATATTACTGATTCTTACCAGCTAATATTTCATTGCTGGTACTTGCTACTAATATTTCAGAGTACCTCTGTGTTTAAATCATACAAATCACACCAGGTATAAAGACAAAGGTATGACTTTAAATCAAACATGGTGCTTCTTTGCTTCAGTAATGGCTCCTAATTTTTTAATGACTGCTAGCATATCCATATGCCATTGGGGAATAAAGCTAACTCAACATAGAAGAAACAATGCAGTGTTTAAGTAGAAACAATTTTGTCACATTTTAACACAGCAATAAAACAACTTTTCTTTTTTGTGATCTAAAGTAATGTTGCACTTTATTTTTTTTAATTGGTACATTGTAATCATACATCTTAAAGAGGTATAAGTTGGTAGAGACATACTTACACACAGGTTGCAGTTAACCCTTCCCCAATTCCCATCCCATTCCCTCTCCCCTCCTTCCTTCTCATGTTCAGCATAGTGACTGACTATGATTTGTTTGTGAATGTACATCATGCGCATTAGGGTGTTTCCCTCTCTTTCTCTCCTCTTGCCTTCAGTTAAGTCACCTTCTTTGCTCATCTAAGGTTTCTCTTTCTTCATCTCCAGGCCTTCTTATGACCCATTTTCTCCCTAGCTTCTGCATATTAGACAGAACAGCAGATTTTTTACTTTTTGTGACTGACTAATCTCACTTAGCATAATGTTTTCCATTTCCATCCATTTCCCTGAAAATGACATGGCTTCTTCTTTATGGCTGAGTAAAATTCCATTATGTGCATATCTCATAGTTTTGTAATCCATTCATCTGTCAGTGGATATCTTGGCTGGTTCCATAGTTTGGCAATTGTGAATTGTGCGGCTATAAACATAGATATACATGCATTAGTTTGGTAGTTTGGTTTCCATTCTTTTGGGTAGATTTCCAGAAGTGATATTGCTGGATCATATGGTAGGTTCATTCCCATTCATCTGAAGATCCTCCATACTGTTTTCCAAAGTGGTTGCACTAATTTGCAATCCCACCAACAATGTATTAGAGTTCCCACTTGTCCACACCCTCGCCAACATTTGTTGTTGTTTGTGTTTTTAATGATTGCCATTGTGATTGGGGTTAGGTGAAAACTCAGGGTAGTTTTGATTTTCATCTCTCTGATTGCTAAGGATGTAGAACATTTTTTCATACATTTACTGGCCATTTGTATTTCTTTTTTTGTTAAGTGTCTATTTAGTTCACTTGACTCCCCTTTTTTAATTGGGTTATTTGTTCTTTTAGTGGTGAGTTTATTGAGTACTCTGTATATTCTAGATATTAGTCCTCTGTTAGAGAAGTAGTTGGGAAAAATTTTCTCCCATTTTGTCAGCTCTCAGTTGAGGTTCATTTAATTATTTATTTATTTATTTATTTTTATAATAATTGGTGCATTGTAATCATACATCTTTGTTAGGTACAAGCTGATAAAGGCATATATGCACTCATTTCTCATTTAACCCCTTCCCCAATTCCCACCCCACTCCCTTGTTCTTCCTCCTTCTCAAGTTCAGTTTAGTGATTGACCTTGATATGTTTGTGAAGTACATCATGTGCATTAGGGTGTCCCCCCTCCCCACCCCCGTCCATCCCCTTCAGTTAAGGCAACTTCTTTGCTTATCGAGGGTTTCTCCTTTTTCATCTGGAGACCCTCTTATGCCCCATCTTTTCCCTAGCATCTGCATATTAGGGAGAACATATGCTTTTTTACTCTTTGTGACTGACTAATCTCACTTAACATAATGTTTCCAGTTGCATCCATTTCCCTGCAAAGAACATGATTTTGTTCTTCTTTATGGATGAGTAAAATTCCATTGTGTACATATCCCATAGTTTTATAATCCATTCATCTGTTGATGGACATCTTGGCTAGTTCCATAGTTTGGCAATTGTGAATTGTGCAGCTATAAACATAGATACACATGCGTTGGTCTGATAGTTTGGTTTCCATTCTTTCGGGTAGATACCCAGAAGTGGTATTGCTAGATCATATGGTAGGTTCATTCCCATTCATCTGAGGATCCTCCATACTGTTTTCCAAAGTGGTTGCATTAGTTTGCAATCCCACCAACAATGTATTAGGGTTCCTACTTCTCCACACCCCCGCCAGCAGGTGTTGTTGTTGTTCATGTTTTTATGATTGCCATTCTGATTGGAGTTAGGTGAAATCTCAAGGTAGTTTTGATTTGCATCTCTCTGATTGCTAATGATGTTGAACATTTCCTCATACATTTATTGGCCATTTGTATTTCTTCTTTTGTGAAGTGTCTATTTAGATCCTCTGCCCATTTTTTGATTGAGTTATTTGTTTTCTTAGCTGTGAGTTTCTTGAGTTCTCTGTATATCCTAGATATTAGACCTCTATCAAAAGAGTAGCTGGCAAAAATTTTCTCCCACTCTGTGGGCTCTCTGTTGAGGTTCTTGATAGTTTCCTTTGCTGCACAGAAGCTCTTCAATTTAATGCAATCCCATGTATTGATCTTCCTTTGAGTTGCTTGTGCTTTTGGGGTCTTGTTGAGAAAGATTTTACCTGTGCTTATGTGTTGAAGTGTTGGTCCTATGTCCTCTTCAAGTAGCTGCAAGGTCTCTGGTCTAACTTCTAGGTCTTTGATCCACCTTGAGTTGACTCTTGTGCAGGGTGAGAAAGTGGGGTTTATTTCCATTTTCCTGCATATGGTTAACCAGTTTTGCCAACACCATTTGTTAAAGAGGCTATCCTTTTTCCAGTGTATATTTTTGGCTCCTTTGTCAAAAATCAATTGACTGTAAGCACATGGGTCTGTTTGAAAAAAGAAATTAATGAAGATCTTAGAAGATGGAAAGATCTTCCATGCTCTTGGATAGGCAGAATAAATAGCATAAAAATGGCCATCCTCCCAAAAGTGATCTACAGATTCAATGCAATACCCATGAAATTACCAAGGTCACTCCTCACAGACATAGAAAAATCAGTCCTTAAATTCATTTGGAACAACAAAAAGCCCAGGATAGCCTAAGTAGTTCTTAGCAACAAGGACCATGCAGGAGGTATCACAATACCTGACTTCAAACTCTACTACAAAGCCACAGTAATAAAAAAAAAAAAAAAACAGCATGGTATTGGCACAAAATCACACATAGACCAATGGAGCAGAATAGAAGCCTCTGTTGAGGTTCTTGATAGTTTCCTTTGCTGCACAAAAGCTCTTCAGTTTAATGCAATCCCATGTATTGATCTTCCTTTGAGTTGCTTGTGCCTTTGGGGTCTTGAGAAAGATTTTACCTGTGCCTATATGTTGAAGTACTGAGCCTATGCCCTCTTCAAGTAGCTGCAAGGTCTCTGGCCTGATTTCCAGGTCTTTGATCCATCTTGAATTGACTCTTGTGCATGGTGAGAAAGTTCAGTTTATTTCTATTTTTCTACAGTTTTGTCAACATCATTTGTGGAAGAGGCTATCTTTTCTCCAGTGTATGTTTTTGGCCCCTTTGTCAAAAATTAATTGGACGTGTGTGGATTTGTTCACAGACACTTTGCTGAATTTGTTGATCAGGTCTATAAGCCGTTTAGTTGAGTTTGTTGGGTCTTATAAGTATAGTATCATGTCATCTGCAAATAGGGACAGTTTTAATTCTTCCTTTCCTATTTGTACTCCTTTGATTTCCTTCTCTTGCCTTATTGCTCTGGCTAGAATCTCAGGTACTATATTGGACAGAAGTGGTGATAATGGACATCCTTGTCTTGTTCCTGTTTTTAGTGGGAACTCTTGCAGTTTTTCCCCATTTAATATGATGTTGGCTGTGGGCCTATTATATATTGTCTTATGATGTTTGTTTCTCAAAAAAAAAACAAGGTAGATAAACCATTAGCCAACCTAACTCATAGAAAAAGAATCAATTCAAATTACTAAAGTAAGAAATGAAAAAGGTGATATTACCACCAACAGTGTGGAAATCCAGAAGATTATCCGAAATTACTTTGAAAAACTATACTCCAACAAAATGGGAAATCTAGAAGAAATTGACCAATTTATAGACACATATAACCTTCCTAAGTTGAGTCAAGAAGATATAAACAATTTAAACCAGCCAATAGCAATCAAAGAGATAGAAGCAGCAAAAAGAGCCTACCATCAAACAAAAGCCCAGGATCAGATGGTTTCCCATGTGAGTTTTATAAAACCTTTACAGAAGGGCTAATCCCTCAATCTATCCACAAGATAGAAAGAAATGGGACTCTCCCAAATACATTCTATGAAGCCAACATCACATTAATACCAAAACTAAGTAAAGACAGCTCAAGAAAACTATATGCCTATATCGTTGATGACTTAGACACAAAAATGCTAAACAAAATAGTGGCGATGTGCATTCAAAACCACATCAAGAAAACTATATACCATGACCAAGTGGGGTGCATCCCACATAAGAAAAATAATCCATGTAATTCACCACATAAACAGAACCAAAGAGAAAAATCACATGATCATTTCAATAGATACTGAAAAAGCATTTGATAAAATCCAACACCCATTCACGCTAAAAGCACTATAGAGAATCAGAATAAAAGGAACAACTTTTCTTTTCAAATCAAGGGTGTATGTGTGTGTGTTAATGTGTGTTACTGGATACTGAACTACTCAAGGGCATTCTACCTCCAAGTTACACCCTCACTCCTATTTTATTTTTATTTTGAAGCAGGGTCTTTCTAGTTGATGAAAGTCTCACTATTTGCTGAGGCTGTCCTCAAACCTGTTATCCTCCTGTCTCAGTCTCCCAAGTCCTGGGATAACAAACATGCACCACCACACTCAGCTTTTAGGATTTGTCTTTTTAATGAATGGGTCCATCCTCAAAGACACTAATACTATCTCTAAGAGATTAATGACAAGTTTTTTTTCCTCTAAGTTTTGGATGTTTATTGGTAAAATTTATTTTAGTTTATGTTACAAGGTAAGAAACTAAACTGATTAGTTTTATAATAGCTCCAACATCATTTACATCTAATCTTCCCCTTCCTTCTTGGGTTGGAATCCTCCTGTCACATATTAAATGTATGTGTGTAAGTAGAGTCTTTTGTTGAATTATCTATCTAGTGTTGTTGATCTTAACTTCCTTTTTATATGTTTTTCTTGGTGCATTATAATCTCAAATCATAATGGAAATCATTATGCATAGCACTTGGAGCCTCTCCTGCTCCCTTCCCTTCCCCTTTTTCCCCATACAGAGTACTGAGATTCACATTGTTATTTTTACATATGTACAGAGCCTATGGTAGTAATTCCTTCATTGATCCTTACTCTTCCCCCTCCTCTTCCCCTAGACCACCTCCCTGGCTCCACAGAGGTTTCTTGACCATATGATCCAGCTATACCACTCCTGAGTACCTTTCCAAAGGGGCTGAAATCAGAGAACTACAGTAATATATGCATACCCATGTTCATAACAGCACAATTCAAATAGTCAAATTATGGAACCAACCTAGGTATTGATCAACAGATGAATAGATTACAAAATCATGGGATATCCATACAATGGAATTCTACTTAACCATAACAAAATTACATCATTTGCAGGAAAATGGAAGGACCTAGAGAATATTATGTTAAGTGAGATTAGCCAGTCACAGAAAGTGAAGTGGCATATGTTTTCTCTAGTATGTGGAAGCTAGGGAGTAATCAAGATATCAGAGGGACTCCACATAATGACAAGTTTTAAATTTAAATTCCAAATGAAATTTCAAAAATTATACACTAAAGCAGAACTTTTCTTTCAACAGCATAAATGATGACCTTCAGGCTATTTTTGGGTTTCTAAGAATCCAAATGAAGGCAGTTAAATAAGCCACTAAAAGAAAATTAGGCTTGTAACAAATGGGTAGTCATGGATTGAAACTAAACCATTTTTTTAAATAATTTACCCACATACATTAACTTCTTCATATATGATAAGTAGATTGTTAAAAAGCTACAATATTCAGAAATATAACGTATCTATGGAAAATATTTACTTTCTGGGGACACATTACTTTTATAAAACACTCTCATCAATAAAGAAGTTTGAAATGTAACAAATATTCTCATTGCTAGTAAACAAGGTTAGATAGCCGACATACCAAAGAACTAGAAAATAAAATTTTGTTATTTATTAGTATTTATCATTTAATCTTACTATAAAATATGTTAAATATATCATTGTTAAATAATACTATTAGATATGCCGTAAGATTATCACACAATATTACTATTTAATGTTATGTTCTGAGTAAAGGCCAGTATTACATGTAAACAATCCCATCTAACTGAGTGCCACAGTTACCATTAGCAAACCCATCCCAGGCATTATCTCTAGTCTTTGTCTCAAAGTCTAAGGCAGATTCTACAAGACTCTACTAAAAATGTAAGTGGGAAACATAATCCACTTACAGAACATCAGCCATAGGTACGTTAGCTCAGATATCTTTATAAGGCCAGCTCTCATGACCTAGTAAGGCCAGAAAGAAGGCTACATAGAAAATGAATGGCTTGTTTTTGTTTGTTTGTTTTTCCTCTATCTGGCATCAGAGGATAGTATGTTCCAGAACTCTCAGTGGTTACAATTATAAAAGTGCCTGACTACTGTGAGCAAAAGAATCATGTGAATGTTTGGGGCAAAACCATGACAAGTAGGGAAAAGAGCAAGAGCAAAGTCCCTGAGACAACAGGATAACTTGAGTGCTCAAAGGGGAGCAGGAGGGCATGGGTTAGATGAGAGAACAAGGAACAGGGATGTGGGAGATTTCCATCCTAAGTGCAGAAGAAAGGTATTGGTGGGCTTGATAGGAAAGTCCTGACAGGTTGTTAAAATGTTAATTCCAGCTAAGTTTCTTGTACCAAATTGGTAAGAGCTGAAGTTCCTCTAAGATTCCATCCTATGATTTTTCTCCATTTACACTGTCCCTAAATGACTTTGAGTTCCAAAACTGTTGGCTGATGGTTCCTGAATCTCTATCTCCAGGGTCCAGCCATTGCCTTGTCAGTTTCTCCATGTGGATGTGCCCTGGGGGCTCAAACTCAACAGGAACCTGGCCTCACCACTTGTTCTTCAATCCTTTCCCTTGCCGCCACCTTTTCCTCCCCAATGTACTTTACTGCATGAACTGCATCGTTACTTGTCCAGCTGTTCTCACCAATAACCTAGAAGCTGTTCTAACTTCTCTTATTTTCACATCTGACATCGAATTCATCATCATAATAGATTCCAAATCTGGCCACTTCTTACCACTTCAATGGCATTAATCACCAAATGTTGCCAATCTAGCCAAATTACAACAGACTTATAAATGGTGATTCTAATCTTGCTCCTTCACCTTCATTCTCCACTTCATCTCTCACAGTCACCATTTAAATGCATAAATCAGATCACATCATCCTTCTGTGATATTCATCAAAAAAACAAACTCATAAAAAATGGCCTACAAATCTCTGTATCACCCAATTCATATGTCTCTTTTCAAACTATTTCATTCCACTCTCTTCATTATAAACTGGAAATAGTGGCTCATAACTATAATCCCAGTACTTGGGAGGCTGAGACAGGAGGATCACAGGTTCGAGACCAGCCTTAGCAATTTAGTGAGACTCTAAGCAACCTAGCCAGACTGTTTTAAAACAAAAACTAAAAAGGGGCGGGGCATATAGTTCAGAGGTAGAATGCCTGGGTTCAATCCCTAGTACTTCCAAAGAAAAAAATCTATATGTGGTATCCACCTTCCAGTCACATCAATATAATAAATTCTTCCCTGTCTCAGGGCCTTTGAACTACTGTTCCTCTTGCCTAGAACGCTATTTCAAAATCCTGGATGTACAGCAGTCCCCGTGTTCTCCTCAGTAAGTATATACTAGGACTGGGAACTAGGTATATCCTAGGGGTAGGAACTGGTATAGATCCAGGCTGCTTCGTTGAGGGGAATTTCAGCTTCTAGCTAATATTATCCAGTTGAATTCTCTCAGTGCCATAAAGAAAATAAATTATCTTACTCATTTACTTGTGTTCACTGACTGCATCTGCCCATGTAAGCTGTCTTAGGACAGAAACATTGCTTGTCTTTCATTGCTATATTTCCCAACATTACAACAGAATATATTCATTGAATTCCTATTGGGTTGAATGAGTTATATGCTCTGTATCTAAAATCTGAATTTGGGTACTTTCCAATAAAAAAAGGTTTTTGCTATTAATTTCTAAAAAAAAATCAAGACAGTCATTTCTAACTAACTATATGGATATATACATTAAAATTCAGTTCAGTTATATATAAATTAGCTTACCTTTATATTCTAATGAAGGAATCTTGTTTCACATATAAATATGTTCCTATGAGAAAATGCATTTCATGGTACAGCACTTAATTTTCCAATGCAATTGTAAAATATAACTAATCTACAAATGAAAGTTTATATGCCTGATACATAGAAATTATACTAAAGAACATATACACCTTCATGGAAGGCTAGTGTCTTTTAGTCAAAATAGTAATCCCATAAGCCACTTATACTTCTGAATCAAAAGTTTTAGTGGGTGCCTTCTGAGATTAAGTGGATAAATGCATTTTGGATTGCCTAGTGAGTATGAAATTTTAGTATACAAAGTACAATTTTACTATGATCTGGTTCGGCACACCAAGAAGAATCTTAGATGTACCAATCATGGCCTATGATTAAACTTTTCATTAATTATTCAGTTGATGCAATTATACTATGCAAATGAAAGGATGCTGTATGATTCTGCTAATAGCATTAAGATGAGTAGGTTCACTAGCACCTTAGAGAACAAACTTGGAATTCAAAATGCCATGTTTTGTTCCTGGTTCCTAACACATATGGGGTAAACTATTGCTACTCAACACTTTTTCTTTTTTCTTTTTTTTTTTTTTTTTCCGGTACTGGGGATTGAACTCAGGGGCATTCTACCTCTGAGCTACACCCCCAGCCCTATTTTTTTTATTCTTTATTTTGAAACTGAGTCTCACTAAGTTGCGGAGGGCCTCACTAGGTAGCTGAGGCTGGCCTCGAACCCGGATCCTCTGGTCTCAGCCTCCCGAATGCTGGGATTACAAGTGTGTGCCACCACGCCCAGCTTCAACACTTTTTCTAAAAAATAAATAAGTACCTTTAGGCCTACATGCAAGCCTGGGCACTTAGAGATATTTCCTAAAAGGTTCCAGTCTATATTTCACCATGCAAAATTGGCAGGTTAACAACCATGCTCTTAAAGTATCATATCCTCTGAGAATAGCCTTCACTTCTTTACTGGCTCCTCTAGTCTTCAGAATGCATCATGAATTCCTATTCGGTTGAATAGGTTACATGCTCTTCACCTAAAATCTGCATTTGGATGCTTTCAAATAAGGAAAAGCTTTTTCTATTGTTCATTTCTAACAGAAATTCAATGCAGTCATCTCTAACAATTCTTATGACAATTCAAAAACACATTTTCTCCTTCTTTTGACATGCTTTACCCACTTACAAGCTCAGGTAATTATTGACCAATTTATTTTGTCAACTAAATAGGTTTTGAAAACACTTAATGGATACCAATGTAAAGGACAGATTAAAAAGTGAAATAATATAAACCATGGGTAGAATGGGGAGGTTATGCAATAACTTAGAAAAAAGTTAATGGGAATCTGAACAAAGGCAGTAACAGGGAGAAAGAGAAGAAGAAGAAGAAGAAGAAGAAGAGAAGAAGAAGAAGAAGAAGAAGAAGAAGAAGAGGAGGAGGAGGAGGCGGAGGAGGGGGAGGAGGAGGAGGAGGAAGAATACTTTGTAAGAATGAACAGAATTTGGTTATTTACAGAATGTAGTATGTGAGATAGAAAGTAGTTAATGATACATCCAAGTTTTCTATTTTTTATTTTTATTTTTTGTAGTACTGAGAGTTGAACACAGGAGTGCTCTATATCTGACCTACACCTCCAGCTCTATTTTATTCTTTATTTTGAAACAGGGCCTCATTAAGTTGCTGAGTCTTGTCTCGATCTCAGCCTCCTTAGTACTAGGATTGCAGGTGTGTGTCATGGTCTGTGGTATATCCAAGTTTTCTAAGTAAACTGTGCTGATGAATTATTTTCAAGGCAGATAATAGGGACAGAAGCAAGGTTGACATGAAAAGAATCATAAATATGAAATATATTTTAGTTTTAGGCATGTATAGGCCATCTACTAGGAAAAAAAATATGGATTTGCTTATGCACACAGAGACTATCATTTGAGAGACATTGGGGTAAGGTATAAAAATGGTTACGCTTTCCCTAAAAGAACTACAGAGTTTGTTGAGATGAAAATTTAAATAAGATGTAAGAAACTAATATTAAGCCGGGCGTGGTGGCGCACGCTTGTAATCCCACCATTCGGGAGGCTGAGACCGGAGGAACTGGGTTCGAGGCCAGCCTCAGCTACCTAGTGAGGCACTCCGCAACTTAGTGAGACTTGGTTTCAAAATAAAGAATAAAAAAATAGGGCTGGGGGTATAGCTCGGAGGTAGAATGCCACTGAGTTCAATCCCCAGTACCGCAAAAAAAAAAGAAAAAAAAAGAAACTAATATTAAGAGACAGGAGCTCTTAAAAATGATATTGACACCAGTCCTGGTGGGACAGACCTATAATCCTAGTACTTGAGAGGTAGAGAAAGGATGATCACAGGTTCAAGGCCAGCTCAGCAACTTATTGAGACCCTTAGCAACTTAATGAGACTCTGTTTCAGAATAAAAATAAATAAATAAAATAGGGCCGTAGGTGTAACTTGGGGGTAAAATGTCCCTAGGTTCAATCCCTAGTATGGAAGGGAAAGGAAGTGAAGTGAAATGAGGGGAAGGGAAGGGGGAAGGAGGAAGGAGAAAATGAGTAAACAGTGAAGTAGGGAAAAAGACAAGGAAGAACTTCCATGGAATTCAGGGGAGGTAAGTATTTTCTAGAAGGAAATAGTCCAAGTGAGAATGGAAAGGGGGCAGGGATTATGATAGAAACTCAGGTCTTTAAAATGGATGGTGACAATCAGATTGAAAAAGAGGTGTCATGAGGAAAAGTAGCATCAAAATAAAACATTTCAAGATAAGGGAATATGAAACGTTGCTTGTGGAAAAAATATTTTCACAACAGAAAATATAATTTGAAATAAATATACACTTGTTTAAGTATATATTATTGCTTTTATGAGACATATACCTTTACAGAATAATGTTTAGTAAGTACTGATTACTGAAGAAAGAATTAGCAATCAGTCATGTCTGAGATATGTTCCTATCCCATACACTACTTTCTTCCCTGAATGCAAGATCACCTTCACACACACCCTCAAAATATCCATTTCCATGGATATTTTGAGGGTGTGTAATATAATTGCCATCTGAAGAGTAATTTGAACTACGAAATAGAAATTATATTCAAGGAGAATGGGGACTTGGAAGTTTATGTCCAGTTAGGGAGGTCATTTCCCCATGTACACAACCATGAAGAAACAGATATATTTGTTCTTTAGAGAGCAGAAGTTCAGAGAAAAGTCATGGTAAAAAGAATATATGGCCAAAGTCTGATACGGTGGCACACACCTATAATCCCAGTACTTGGGAAACAGAGACAGGAGGCTTGCAGGTCAAAAGCCAGCCTCAACAACTTAGTAAGACCCTCAGCAACTTAGCAAAGCCCTTTTTTAAAATAAGAAAAAAAATAATAAAAGGGCTTTGGGTGTAGCTCAGAGGTAGAATGCCCTTGGGTTCAATCCCCACTTACCTTACTGCCCAAAAATATGTGGCCTCAACATGAGAGAGAGAAATGGGAAATAGGTATCACATCTCAACACACTGACTATCTCCAGTCCTCACAAAGTCAAGCCACACTTCACATTTATGAGATGCTCCTAATTCCTTTAATAAACCACCTGTGACATAAGTGAATACATCTCTTCCTTTGCAACTAAACAATTACGCTGAGAAGTTGTTTCCTTTCCTGATTCTTCCAAAGCTATCTAAAAAACTTCCAATACAAAGCCAAGCCAACAAACTTTAAATGTCCAGTCACAGCACCATAAACCTTATCAAGAGCAGGAAGGAGACAGGGCAATCGCAGAGAGTTTTACTTAGGGAAAGGAGTCAGCCCATTACAGCATTTTTTTCTTTTTTCAATTTACAGAAAAGTCAATCACTTTGGCAGACTGTTCTTTGAATAATTTTTCACATGATTCTGCTGTATGCTTCATCAGACAAATAAAATTCTACCTCTTTAATGATGTCAAGAGTAGTAAAATGTGGTTTCTTTACCACTGTACCCAGGCTCCCATTTCCCCAAATCTAGCTCCTAGCTTGCAATCATCCTCTATGCCTCCTTTTTTCTCTAAATTATGGCAGTTCTCCTCTCTAAACTAAACAGGGAATCATATGTCCATCTGTTCTCCTCCCACCCCTTGGTACTAGATATCAAACCCAGGGGCATTCTACTTTTGAGTCACACACCAGCCGTTTTTATTTGGAAACAAGATCTCTCCAAGTTGCTGAGGCTGGCTGTGAACTTGTGATCCTCCTGTCTCAGCTTCCCAAGTACTGTGATTTCAGGTATGTGCCATCCACACCTGCTTCATTTATTCTATTTAATAGTATACAATAATGCAAAAGTGGAACGTCCCTTGGCACAGCTGCCAATTCTACATCTATGCACTCAGATTTCACTCTGAACCTTTTTTAACCCTTTTCAGAATGCTGTTTTCACTCCACCAATTCCTTCCTACCAAGTGTGGCCTAATTTCAACCCCACAGGTAAATAGACAGCTGCTGCTCCTGAACTAACTACCCAGGTGACAATTTTGCTGCTAAATGGAGTTCTTGAGAAAGGAGAATAGGGGGAGGAGTAGGACCAAAAAAGAAAACAAGAGACTGCAGTGTTTGGTAGGATGGATACTGTGTGTGTCCTGCTCACATAGAATCCTTAGAAACTGGCGTGTGCCTGGCCTAGGGAGCTTCTCAGGAAACACTGTTCAACAAGTAGACTACAAGGAGAGCAGAATAACAAACTTCTCCTCCTGTTCCTAAGTACTTCCTGTTCTCACAGGAGTGAAGCCTTCCAAAAAAGCACAGGCTTTCGTCTTGTTTAAACCGATCCAACTTAGCAACAGGAATAGTCATTGTTTCTTAAATATATAAAATAAAAAATTAATTCCTTCTTCTTTTATTTTAATAAGTTCCTCTGCCTTTTTTTTTTTTTTTTTTAAATAAGCTTCTCCCAAATGTGACTCTAGGATTCTTTAAACAGGGTATTTATAGCCAGGCTCACGCTTGTAATCTCAGCTAATCAGGAGGGTAAGACAGGAGGATGGCAAATTTCATGTCAGCCTCAATAACTTAGTGAGACCATGTCTCAAAATAAGAAATAAAATGTGACTGCGGATGTAATTCAGTGGTAGAATACCCCTAGGTTCAATCCCCAGCACCACAAAAAAACAAAAACAAAAATGAAAAAAAAAAAGACAGAAACTTTTTTTATTCTACTACAGAAAACATTACATGAAAAGTTATAGACATACAATTTTAATATTGATAAATCATCATAAAGAACAATAAATCATATTATAATATGCAGTTATAAAAATATGAACTTACATGTTTGGACAAGTTGGGGCTCTTTGAATCAACATCATACCTAAAAATTTCAAATATAAAATTTAAATTACTTCCATGAAATACTCAAGAAAAATATTAATATTTTCCAATACACAAATATGTTAAAATGAATAAATAATAATACCAAGGGGGAGAAACCTAGCAAATTTAAAATTTTCTCATAATCTGTGGTCTATATGCCACAGAGTCCCTGGGTCCTTTTATTTCTTAATATGTGTGCATTCATCAGTTCTGCTATTTGAGAAGTTTAAAATTTATCTTTTCTGTGAATTGGCAGTATCCCAGTACTGTTCAAGTGACTTCCCAATTCCCTAAAAACAGAAAATTCCTCTCTTCTAGATATCCACAAAAAATAAACAGGCTGTCACTTGTGTACATTGAAATTCTTAATATCTTAAATGCTACTGTAAACACTGAAAACTGGCTGAAGTGATGAAAGACTATTTTTCCCTAATCACAGGACTTAGAGAAACTGTGCTTCATGGAAACAGGAATGTATTTACACAGGACCACTCACTGTATGTTCTGGTTTTGACCGTTGATACCGGAAACAAATGACCTCTTAGTGAAATTCCGGGATAGCATCATTCACTATCACTTTCGACCCTTGCTTTGAAGAGTTTGTAGAAGTGGAGAGATTATTGATAGTTAAAATAACCCCATTGTGCCAAATTCCTTAATAAGAAAATAGCTGTACTAGCTCGAGTCTTTCTCCTATATCGTATTTCTTGTGTATAGCTTCTGATCAAAAATTAATTGCCTTTGTTTTTTTAAGGTTAGTCTTCTCTCTCACCTAAAGAAAATATTTTCACAATGAAATGAAGCATCCCAATCAGTAAAAGGAGAAAAATAAGAGACGGAGAGACCACTGAGCAAATGGATGCTGGGCAGAGGTGCATGTACCCCTAGCCGAGGATCTTTACCACAAACTGGCTTTAAAATGATATGATGCAAATACCTGACTCAGAAGAGTTCCCACGTGCTCTCCTTCACATCCAGACATGCTGACCACGTTCCATAGCTATGACCTACAGTTTTTAAATTCGCAAAATGCCTCATCTACTGTCCACCCACAGATATTAGTTCAAAAACTATTTCTTATCTGGGATTTTTTTTTAATTCAAGATAATTTTTTTTAAAAGATAACACTGAAATTAGCAACAGTAAAAAAAAAAAAATCATATATGAAACAAAGCTGTACTGGATCTTTTTCAAAAACCAACCTGGGAAAATGTCCTCTAGGTCAGTGCGGAGGAAAAACAAAACAAAACAAAGCCCTGGCGTGTTCAGTTTAGTCAGAGGAAGTAAAAAAAAAAATCATGTTTTCATTGCAAAGAGATTAAGAATCTTCAAATATAATCCTCTTTAACTATATTTAACAAAGCTTTTTAAATACTATTATCTCATAAGTAGATACTTTTTGTTATTCCTCTGGAGACTTTAGATAATATGTTGGATTACAAAGCATTAGAAATTACCATGGTTTTTCTTTTAATGGAATTTTCTTTCTAACTTTTCTAAAAATATCAGGACTTACTCTGGTTCTTACCCTTAGTATTCGGAATATAAAAACTGCATTCTCGATGGTTCCAGTGTGGATATGTGACTGTGACTGTCTGTGATTATGTATGCTACACTCTCCTGAGGAAAAGGGGACACAGCAGGCAAGACAGGCAGTCGGGTGTGGACCCTGGGCTACACCCACTGCACACCAATCCACTAAAGGGAAGCTTGTAAACAACTCATCCTGCTGTTGGAACTTTATCAGGAGGATAATGAATTGGCAGTATCTGAGTTGGGTGGATCTTGAAGACTAAGTTTTCTAATAAAAAGGAACAGATGTTGGCTGGAATTATGTATTTATGGAATTGCAACTATCCCTCAAAGTAGAAAACAACATTCAAGTACTCCTCATGATAATCTAGATCTGCCCATGAGTCATGGGCTCTTGGAGTCAAACCAGACCATGGCCTTGTGATCAGTGAGTATTCACAACTGATGAGCTCTTTTGTCCATGTTGAGGGGCAAGAGGGAAGCTTTTTCTGCTCCCCTCAAGCCAAGTGAGGGGTACTTTCAAAATCTGGGGTTTAGCCAGGCATGGTGGCACACAACTGTAATTCCAGTACTTGGGAGGCTGAGACAGAAGGATCCTGGGTTTAAAGCCAGCATTGGCAACTCACTGAAGCCCTCCACAAGTTTAGTGAGACCCTGTTTCAAAATAAAAGATAAAATAGAGCTGAGGGTGTAGCTCAGAGGTAGAACATCCCTGCGTTCCATTCCAGTACTACACACACACACACACAACAATCTGGAATGTCTATGGGAAGTGGAAGACAAGATGGGCTTCCCCAGTTGAGTGCAAAAGCTGCTTGCAGGTCCATCCTGAGGCTGCCAGAAGAAAAGAATTTCCCATCAAAGTTTTAGGAAGGGCTTTCTGAGAGATGGGGATCATGGAACAATTTCCTTTCTGGTCCCTCTTTCACAATGACAAGACAAGCAGAGTGATCAAAATGTGTTCTTTAAGGATGGTACTTAGTTGAGGTCTAGATTTTTCTGAGGATGGGACATCCACATCTCTGCCTACTGTCACCTCTTATTTTCTTCCCTCCCTTCTTTCCTGCAAGTACCTAAGATATCTCTAGCTGAAGGAGGAGAAGTGAAGAGCTTTGGATTAAGTTTGAGATTAAAATGTTAAAGTAATGAGTACATGACAATAAATGGAATGAGATGGTTCTAATAAACAAAAGTGATTGAACATACATGAAATTAGACCTCGACATTGTTAAAGGGACCCTTAGCCAATGGGAAAAACTGAAATTGACACATTGGGACAATTATTGAAAGAAACAACTAATTTTTTTCCCAAAGTGTTGAAGTCTTCAAAAAATAGGTTGTAATAACATTATATATTTTATGACTATCTCAAGAAAGAAAATAATTTTCTGAGTAAGCCAAATCTAGACTAATGAATCCTTTTTTAGTATTCTGGTTTGCACAGAAAAAAAAAAAAAAAAAAAACGGATGGAAAGTATATATCTCACTTCTCCTGTGTTAGAACATACTACATAATAATGTGGTACCCACACTTCTTACTCAAAGACATTTTGAAACAGCTATTTTATGAACAATAGGGTTTTCAATTGTGACAACAAAGTATATTTATGAGATACTCATACTACTACCAGTGTGATAATTATAAAATAAATGCCAAAATTTATGACTTTGTGATATATACATAGCATGATGATAAAGACAATGTCTCTTGAATAAGTACACATGTAAAAAAACAACAGGATTTGAAGAGACAAAATTGATAAATCAATCATGTATATACACATATATGTACATATATATGTGTGTATATATGTATATATGTGTATATATATGTAAATATATGCATATATATACATATATATACATACATATATATATTAGACATTCACAGTAATAATAAAAATAACTATGGCCTAACCGGAACTAATAAGAATTTGGGTCAATAGTACTAGGAATACAATCTCAATCTCTCTCTCTCATTACAATTTTCCTTCTGAACTGAAAGTTTAAAACAGTATTTCTGAAAGCCATTTTTCAAACCTTCCATAATAATGCAGTTATTCAGATAATATACTTCCAAAGCTTCTTGTTTATAATTCTGTAAAATCAACAAAAATTGACTAAATCCCAAACAATTCAGAAAATTTTTTGCATCTTAAACTTATGTGTTTTTAGTGTGGCTGTTCCATCAAGGGGCTATGTTACTGCTCATTTGTTAAAATATTTGCAGTAGTTCTCTGAGTGGTGGGGGTTGGGACTACAGGTGATTTTCATTGTCTACTTTATCCATTTTTTTTATTTTCCAAATTTTCTACAATGAACATGTATTATTTTTTCGAGAAATAACACATTGTTAAGACAAAGTTTAAATGCCAATCACAGTAATAATATGTTTATACAACTAGCAAGCTGTTAAACTATTTCCACACTTATTTCACCTATGTACTAAAAAAAAGAAAAGCCTCCTCTCACAGTTAAAAGGTATTATGTGAGACATTCCAATGAATGGAAATCAAAAGAAATTAACAGGGATTGAACCCAGGGGCATGCTACCTCCAAGCTACACTGCTAGCCCTTTTTATTCATTTATTTTTTAATTTTGAAAGAGGGTCTTGCTAAATTGCTGAGGTTAGTCTCCAACCTGCAATCCTCCTATCTTAGCACGCCCAAGTACTGGGATTACAGGCCTGCACCCAGCTACTCTTTGCTTTTCTTAATAAGGTTCTCCAAGTCATCCTTTGCAGGGCTATTTGATTTAATGTTTCAGAAACCATACAAAACTGCAATATTATTTGAATCAAATTTTGGAAATTAACCAAATATACTCAAAAGGTAGAGAGTGATTTAACTTAATTTTACAAGATGCCTTCACATTTCAAATGTTACCTGGTTTCTGTGAGAAGTACTATAATTTCTAGGAAGTTGAAGATGCTAAAAATGTATCAATTTACCTAGACTAATTCCTTGGCTTTATATTTTCTTGTCACACTAAGAAAAACGTCTCTGCACCAGCCATAGCATTGAGTAGTAGGTGAGGAATGTTGAGCAGGGCATGGACAGGAGAAACCAGGAGGAGGGACCAACACAAGACAACAGAGATGGAGGGACAGGGGCTGCCAACAGATAGGCCCCCAAAAGCCCCAGAAAAATGGTTCTAAAAGACAGCTAAAAAACAGAAGGAGAATTCTGGTAAGTAACAAAGCATAAAGGATCTCCACATTAGTTAAAAGATTTAGAACCCTGCTGTGGGTATTCTTGTACCTGAATTTATTTTTATCCTCTGAAAATGCAACGTGTGTGTGTGTGTGTGTGTGTGTGTGTGTGTGTGTGTACACAAAACACATGCTATAAAAGACTTCATACAAGAATACCTACTATGGGAATACATGTAACAGAAAAAAACTAAATCAGCACAAGTGCCCATCAAGTAAATTACAGTTCTTTTAAACAACAAAAATTATATAATATTTAACATGAATGGTTTACATACGCACACACACGTGTGTGTGTGTGTGTGTGTGTGTGTAGAGCAGGGGGAAGAGAGGGGGTAAAAGACAAATATAAGGTTCAGGAAATTTTATTGCAATTCCCCTGTGCATATGTGTATGTTTAAGAAAAAGATCTAGCCAGGCATGGTGGCGCATGCTTGTGAGGCTGAGACAGGATAACAGGTTCGCAGCCAGCCTCAGCTACTTAGTGAGACTCTGTTTCAAAATAAAGAATAAAACTAGGGCTGGGGGGTGTAGGTTGGAGGTAGAATTCCCCTGGTCCTTAGTTATGTGAAAAAATAAAAAATAAAAAGATCTACCAGTGTATACATTTAATTGTTTACAGTTTTTTTTAAAATATTGAGATAATACGAAACTTTCACCTTTTAAATAACTATAACAATTAAAGTTTATAATAAGTATTTATTGCCTTTAAATGAGAGAATATAACACAGCAAAAATTTACGAAATAGTGGCTGGTTTTAGGATAAACTTAGCTTTAAGTTAAAGGGAAAAATTTAAGGGGTACATGATATTATTAGAGAAAGAAAATTCTTAAACACAACAGCTGTGAAAGCCTGAGTCAGGGGAACATTATAGCATACTCTACATTGCTTGTGTCTAGTTTGATAAGCCTATGCACAGCCTCCATGACAAACATGGTCAGAAGTCATTACATTCCATCTGACTCTTTCTTCTCATAAGTCTCATTTTTATTATTCGGAGAGGAGTTCCAAAGAAATAAAAACCAAATGAACCAAATGTGAACATAATAAATTTTAAGTATGATGAATACTTAGTAGTATCCTTGAAGGAGAGGGTTGTTACAAGATGTTCTTAAACAGAAGCACTGCATGCAATTTTAGTGCATACATTTTAAAGGAAAATGAGAAAAATTATTAATAGTATATATATATATACATATATATATTTTATTTTTATTTCTTTTTATTATTTTTTTTTTACTGGGCATAATGGGATACACTTGTAATCCCAGTACTTGGGAGACTGAAAGAGGAGGATCAGATCAAAGTCAGCTTCAGCAACATAAGGAGACCCTCAGCAACTTAGGGAGAACCTGTCTCAAAACAAAAAATAAAAAAAGCAGGGGGTGTAGCTCAGAGGTAGAATGCTCCTAGATGCAATCCTTTAATCCCCAGTACCACAAATTAAAAAGTCCTTTTTTTTTTTACATTAGGAGGCACATTAGGACTTTTTCTGATAAGATATTGATAGGTTATTATTTAAAATATTTATAATATGTTTTTATGACTCTAGAAAGTTTGCTTTACCAGGCTATGTTAAGAATGTGGGCTATACGTGTAAAGCGAAGAAGTGGTGCTATTTGTGATCTGACAATGATTGATATGTCATAAATGTCTATGTAACCCTATTGTACTCAAGAAATGTATAAAAAAAATCCATGCTGAAAAAATAAATAAATTTAAAAAAATAAAATAAAATATTTATGAGCAGCACACATAAATGGCATACTTAATTTTTCAGTTATTTAAAAAATCTATCTTTTAAAATATTTGTGGCGTTCACAAATTCCCTTCAAGTACTTTGACATATCAGGCAAATAATGTAATATATAATACTTCTTCCTCTTATCCCAATAGATTTCTTTAGCAATACTCAAATAACTCAAAAAATCACCACAATTTATTTCTGTGTAACAAAAACTCTATAATTAATATAAACAGATTCCTGTCTCTGTGGACAGGAAGCTGAATTTGACCATAATATTTTTATATGCTTGATTCAGAATCAGAGTAGCAAGAATATTTAAAATATCAACAATGTTATTTCTGTAATCCTGGGCCACAGTTAGGCAGACATCCATGAAGCTGCTGAGAGAAAATTATCTGAGAAACACGAGCCGTCAAACTGGATGTGACCATTTTGGACTATACACAGAAGTTGTAAGATACTCACTGAGGCACAGGTAAGTTTGAAAGAATGCCCATATTTACTGCACCGCATAGTTAAATTGTTCACTTATATATTCAACAAGTATATAACCAAAAACACAGAGCAGCACACTGAACAGAATGAATCTGCTTTCTTGGCCATAATCTCCTGTTCACTGAAACCACAGGACCCAAATTCATGTCCCAAAAATTGTCTTAAAAATCAATTGTTAAAATTTCAGGTTTGGGTAGAACTTACAAGTCAAAACGAAGGTTCTCTCTTTCTTCAAAAAAGTAGTCCAGAATAAATTTTCTTACAAAATCAGGATTTAAAGTATTATCAATCACTTCAGTTCTTCCAAACTGGAGAGGAGAGGAGAGAGATTGATACTGATTAAAAATTAAACCTTTCATGGCTACTTATTATATTACTTGGTATTAATATAGTTCCTTAAAAATAAGTAATAAATATCCAAATGATTTGATCACACAAAGCCTTTTAGTCATTTTTAGAGATTAAATCATCACTTGAATTCACTCAGAGAAATCAGAAAATGAGTCCTGAGTTCATTCAAAATCAGCTTTTCCTCAAAATTCCTTTGATAAGCTTTAATTCTTCTTCCTCCTTGAAAGCCGAATCACATTCTAATCAAAGAAGTTATTTGAACGTTGTTTAAATTTATTATAAATTATTTTCCTGGCCTTGTATGTAAGTAAGTCAGGCAATACATACTCTCAACTGGAGGAGTCAAACATTCAGTGTCCTCATGCTCAGTTCTTATAGAAAATGCCCTTCACGTAATGCAGTTTAGAAGCCATTGTTATACTTGGATGCAGACTGTCCCCTGGAGAGCTTCCTTGTATTAATGTTCAGAGTTGATGCAATTAATCCATGAGGACTGTAATCTCATCAACAGGTAAATCCACCACAACCTGTGGTACCCTATGCTGGTGGGGAGTGACTGGAGAGGGTGGATCCCTTGGAGTGTGGTCTAGGGACTGTGTTTTGTCTTTGAATCCCCCTTCTTTCCTTGCTTCTCTTGATTCTGGTCTCCATGAAGTGCCCTGAGCTTCAGACCCTGGTCTCATATGGCGTGAACACAGAATTTCCAAAAAAAACTGTGAGCAAATCAATCTTCCTTCTTCTATGCTATGTAGTCAGTTGTTTTGGAGTATAGCACTGAGAACACTGACTTGAGTGCTGACTAAGACAACTATGTTTTGGGGAGAACTTTCTTATAACCTAGTATACACTTATGTCACAACCACCAATTTTCTGTTTTATTTGCTGTAATTTTTATGAAATTTACAAGCTAAAATGATACCTCCCATTCTTGAAGACTTTTAAGATATGTGTCATATGTTAGCTTAGAAAAAGTAAGTTTCTCCATCTTAGGGCCAGTGAAAACCAGGAAAGAAAAATCTACATTTGGTCCTTCCTCTTCAATATGAAGGTAGGCCATTAGGTACTGTTCCTAAAAATACAGCACACATATAAACTTTACAAAATTTCTTGTCCTTGGCTTATATTTTTCCGCTCCGACTGCTATGGAATTCTAATGAGGGAATTTTAACATTAGCTCTGAGTAATATTCCACAACCAAGCATGCTGTCTTATCAGAAAACCAACTTTTATTAAAGTTCAAGGAAATATTATCTTTTAATAGGAAAACAGAAAAGCTGTGCTTATGCATTAAAATGTGAAGGTCATAAGCTATCTTAAATTTTGCTAATAAAACTATGCTATAAAATGTTGATGACAAAGGATTTAGTAGGGCTTTTGCAAAGTAGCAAAACCCCCTTAAAAGAACTAATTTGCAGAAGTGAATGCCATTAGACATTATATCATGGACCAAAATCATACATACATAATTAATTCAACATTTCAAAAACAATGATCATTTAATTTGAACAACATTAATAATCACAGGCACTATTTATTGAGTACTTAATTTGTTCCAAGCACTTTTTCTTCATTGCTTTAAACCTTCACTATAACACTGCAAGGTGTCATTAATCTTACTTTATAGATGTCAATAATGAAGAAGAGGATGCCAACATAAGTCATTTTGGCTATAAAATGAGCATTCTTTCTAGGATTCTCCTCTGTTTAAGCATTAAACATGTTAGCTTCTGAGGAAGATTCAACTATGAGCCTATCCATGGTTTCTAATTTTAGGGAAATGGGAATAAGAGAATGTTACTTGCCATGGTTTGGGTATGACTGTCCCCCAGAAAAACTCATGCATTGGCATGCAAAAATGTTCAGAGGTGAAATACTTGAATCAGGGATCTAATATCATCAGTATATAAATCCACTGATGAATTAATCATTTGAATGTATTTACTCAGTGGTAACTGTAGGCAGGTGGCATGTGCCTGGAGGAGGATGGTCACAGGGGATGTGGCTTGGGGAGCCGTATCTGTCCCTATTTCCTCCCCCTCTTCCCCTTGGCATCCAGACACCATGAGCTGAGAGCAGCTTGCTTCTGCGATTCTGGCTGCCACCATGCTTCCACCCAGGAGCCCGTTAGCCAAGCTCTAAACCTCTGAAACTTCTGAAATGGTGAGGCAAATAAGCTTTTCCTCCTCTAAGTTGTTCTTGTTGGTTCTCCTAGGTACAGTGATGAAAAAGCCACAAACAGCCACAGACTGGCTGCCACATACATCAAAATAGTAATTCAGAAGACAAGGAGTTTAAGTATGAAGCAGGGAGCTTTGGGTCCTGGCAGCCTTTCTGCAGCCAGAAGGCAAAGTGGTTTTCAACTGGAACAGCGAGCATCAAATTGGTCAGTTTGCAACAAAGCACAACAAAAAGGTGCAAGACTCTCAAGCAGAAATTCAGCCAGTATCCATAGCCCCCAGTGCCAAAGTCCCTCTTGGGGCTTTTAACCCACATCCATACTTAAGAGGAAAGTTTAGAAGACAGAGTGAGGTTTTCGAGGGAAGTCATATTGCAAGCCAGCAGTTTCCTAAGGCCTCTGAGCCATTAAAACCCCTACAAGCCTGTTTCTTATGGAACCCTGGCTTGTCAGCAATAGAGCAGCAATAGGGATGGCAGAATATACTCTGCTCTGCTCCACTAGGAAAGATGAATAGGTAGCCATTAATATTCTGATTTTAGTTAATCATCTATAAATTATGAATATATCCATTTCAGCGTCTTCTGACATGTAATTCTGAAATCTCATTTGAGGATATCACCAGTGACTTTCACACAGCAAAATCCAGTGGACTCTATGACCCTCACTGCAGTGGACTTTCAGCAGCATTTGAAAGAGCCATCCACTCCATCCTCTTTTCTGGTTTTTAGGTACCATACTCCCCTGTGTTACTCTTGTACTCAGATTCTCAGGCATTCGATCTCTATTTCCAGACACAGTCCTAGGCATTCTTCACCTCTCTCTAGTCACTCTTCTATTAGGTGAGCTCATCTGTTCCAGTCATGGTTTGGATGTATCATCTCCAAAATTCAGATGCTGTCAGTGTGTTAGCATTAAGAGGTGGGGCCTAACCAGCTGTGGTGGTGCATGCCTGTCATCTCTGTCCTTGGGAGGTTGAGACAGGAGGATCACAGGTCTGAGGACAGCCTCAACAACTTAGCAAAGCTCTCAACAACTTAGCAAGGCCCTGTTGTCAAATAAAAAATAAAATAGGGCTAGGAATGTAGCTTGAAGGTAGAATGACTCAGTTCAACTCCCAGCAACACACACACACACACACACACACACACACACACACACACACACACACACACACTAGGGCCTAGAAGAGGTGCAGGACCTCCTCTATCCCTGTGAGTGGGATTCAGGCACTAATAAAAGGAGATTCACAAAGCACCCAGCTATCACTTGTCTTATACTTCTCCCATGTGAGGATACAGCACGAAGATCCTCACTAGATGCCAGCTTGTCCCTCGGACTCCCTAGTCCCCCAGGAGAAAACACATTGCTATTATTTATAAGTTACTTATTCTCAGATATTATGTTATAGCAGCATGAATCAAACTAAGATAGTTTCTTTGGCTTTGAATCTCATCTACATAATGATAACATCCAAATGTGCATCATCAGCCCAGAGTGACCTCTGAGTTCAACACATGCATATGATTGCCTTCTTTTCTTACAGGCCCCTCAAAATTTCCATCTAAACATATTATTTTGCACCATAGGCCCCTCTCTGAATTCTGATACATACCATGCCTACCTTCTATCAATACTTGATACCACTGTCCACTTGACTTCCTCGGGCCATAAACAGAAGTCACCGATCTCAACTCCCTTTTAGCCCACCAACTCCTATTCATCACTGCCACATAAATGAGCAATTCTAACTCCAAAACATACAACATAGTTGCCTACTTCTCTCCTTCTCTCTGTTTCTCCTATCATCCATCAGCTTAAATTCAAGCTTCTTATTTTCCTCATATAATAAGCCCCAATGGCTTCCTATATCTCTGCTTCCTCTCTTATTTTACCTTCAATTAATCCTTTATACAACATCCAGAGGAATCTTTGAAGATTATAAACATTGTACTGCCATTTCACCAGATGAAAAATTTTAATGCCCTCCCAGAGTACTTAGAGTGAAACCTCTTTGGTCTACAGAACCCAGGCCCTGTCTTCCTCACTAATCTCATCAAATGCAGTATCCTTTCTTTTCCTTTGCTCTGAACTCCAGGATTTTTTTTTTTTTTACACTTCATTATTATTATGGGGGGGGCAGGCTGGGGATCAAACCATGGCCTCACACAAGCTAGGCAAGTGCTCTACCACTGAGCTACATCCCCAGTTCCCCTGACCACCTTTTAGAACCCTTTATACATCAAACCCTCTCCCACTTTACGGACCTTGCACCTGTTCTTTCCTCTTTCTAGAATGCTACTAACTTCACTCTTCCATGGCTAAGTTTCCTCCCCTTTTAAGCCTCTGCTTAAATGTCAGCAGTCCCGTGCTAAACATCTAAAGTTGGTCCTACTTACCCACACTGAATCTCATAGCAACCCTTTCCCTCTTCCATAAAACTTATATTTTGAAAATATACATTTATATGTTTTTTGGTTGTATTTCCGTCCACTAGACAGTAAGCTCCATGAAAGCACAGAACATACATATTAGTTTGATTTGTATCTGTATAAAACTGAACAAAGGGTTAATTAAGGGAGATCAGCAATAGATTGTTCAGAGGGGGAAAGAAATCAAGGGTAATGTATAGTATAATACTGATTTTTATTAAACTGTAGGTGTGTACACACACACACACACACACACACACAAAGGTATACCAGAATATTGTGGCTATCTTCTAATTGTTACTTTTAAATTTGTTATTCATCTATGATTTTCCTAATTTCCTGCAATGAGTATGTTTGAATTTTAAAAAATAACTTTTAAAAAGTATTCCTTTCTTCAATGCATTATATTATGAAAAGTGAAAACCGGCAATAATAAGAAATCCACAAATACATTATGACTAGTTTAACTCATGGGAAATCCGTTGGTTCTTTCCCAGAGGCTAGAATATATTAGCTATCAACCAAGTGATTAATCTTTTTTGACTTGAAATAAAATTTAGATCTTAGCTAATGTCTTATACTACTAAATAAAAAATTTCCAATTCTTTAGGAAATGTGCAGCCATTCCATGCATATCAGAGGGGCATAACATATTGAGAAGAGACTATTGTTAATAATATTTGTTAATGATAATAAAATGTCCAGAAACAGCTACATATGAAAAAAATTATCTGGTGCCCTAAAAAGTCTTATTCTGAATATCAACAATTCTAGATTATCAAAAGTATCTATAAGACTGATTATAATAATTGCTAGCACAATAAACATAAATAAATGCATGGTCTATCAAGCACTTCAATGTAATGATATAGTATTCAGTGTTTATCATCTGATGATTAGGAAACTGTCCTTTCATTTACCAAATGTGAAAATTTTCAGTTATTTGAAGAAAAAAAAAAGAATATAAACTTTGAATTTTATTAGAACATAACACATTATTCCCTGTAAAACCTTAAAGAAAAAAAAATTGAAAAAAAATCACAAGTCTTTGAAAGTTTTTCTTTATTTTATGCTTGAGCTAATTGGATAAATATCTATTTTCCCAATGTAGGAATAGATCTTTCAGAAAATGATAGATTGGAAATACTCCTGATTAGTAAATTAACTAATTGCTTAGTTGATTTGGAGGAGCAATACTAGAAAGAACACTCAGGGATTCCATCTATTTATGGTGTCAAGTTGATGATGAGCTCCCTTCTGAGAAAAATACTCCAAAAGGTCTGATATACAGTGAAGGCACAGCACAATTACCCAGTCTCACATAAAAGTGTCAACCCAAGTGGAAGTGACGGATGCAGTAACAAGGTCATCTGAACTGTGCACATCCTTAATTCACTTATTATATTATAACTGAATCTTAATCTTTATGATATACAGACAGTTCCCAAAGATTAGACAAGAGAAGAATATAAACATTGTAGAGCAGACAATATTAAAACAGAATATCAAGATAATTCAACAAAAAAGCTCAATTTAGGACTATAAATATCCAACTTGAATGGAGGATGTTCAGCCCCTCAACACACACACACACACACACACACACACACACACACTGACAATCTCATATACTTCTTTCAGAAATTAAAACACTGGCCTCACCAGAGATTCCACAGCCCTCTTCCTTGGAAGAAAAGTGATATAATCTGTCATATAACTCATTATCAAAGATTTTCTTCATAAATTAGCATCCAAAATCCACTTATTTCTAAGACAAGTTGAAAACCTAAAGACTTTTATCTAAATCTTACATTATTATAGATAAATGAGATGGAACTATAGATGTGGATTCATGTACACAAAAAGAAAAGTAAGGTGACTTCCTTCTAATATTCTTGACTAAGATAATATTTTACCTAATAGACATTTATTTGATTTTTAGGATCTTCCATTATTAAGAATTCACCTAAATCATTTATTCACCTAAACCAAAAAATAATATAATGATCATATCAATAAATTTTACACATAAAATATTGAAAAGACTAAACTCCGTCAAATTTTAAATTATAATATTTTACTGTAAGCTTATGAATTTTAGTTCAAACATTCTTAAAAATAAAATCAGAGTCTTAGAAATTACAATATTTTAAGGGATTGTTTTCACATATTGCTAACCATTAATCCCATGATCAGTAACATATTTTAATATCTAAAGGAAAATCTACTATAGGGGGGCCTTCATTGGGGAATATTAACCCATTTTATCATATATCAGATATATCCTTACTTATATATGGGAGTGCAGGGTATGTGAAATTATATCTTTTTTTTTATTCATGCATTGTAATCATACATCTTAATGAAGTACAAGCTGGTAGAGGCATACATGCACACAGCATTCATTTAACCCTTCCCTAATTCCCACCCCATTCCCTCCACCCTCCCTCCTTCTCATGCTCCTCTTGGTGATTGACTTTGATATGTTTGTGAATGTACATCATGTACATTAGGGTGTTTTCCTCTCCTACCCTCCCATCACCTTCAGCTAGGTCACCTTCTTTGCTCATCTAAGGTTTCTCCTTCTTTGTCCAGAGTCCCTCCTATGATCCACTTTCTCCCTAGTTTCCGCATATCAGGGAGAGCATCTGATTTTTTACTTTTTGTGACTGGCTAATCTTGCTTAGCATAATATTCTCCAGTTCTATCCATTTCTCTGCAAATGACATAATTTTGTTCTTTTTTATAGCTGATTAAAATTCCATCATGTACATAAAACTACCCTGAGACTTCACCTAACTTCAATTAGAATGGCAATCATTAAAATCACAAATAACAACAAATGTTGGCAAGGTATGGAGAAGTGGGAAGCCTAATACATTGTTGGGTGGATTACAGATTAATGCAACCACTTTGAAAAACAGTATGGAGGATCCTCAGACAAATGGGAATGAACCTACCATATGATCCAGCAATACCACTTCTGGGTATCTACCCCAAAAAGTGAGAACCAAACTACCAGACTAATGCATACATATCTATGTTTATGGCTGCACAACTCACAATTGCCAAACTATGGAACCAGCCAAGATGTCCATCAACAGTCGAATGGATTACAAAACTAGGAGATTGAATATTTTTAAATTAACTGTAAAGTGTTCAGTTTGAATAGGGTTTGTCACCCAGAGGTTAATATACTGAAGGCTTGGCCCCAGTGTGGCAATGTTGAAGGGACAGAGCCTTTAAGATGTAAGGTCTAGTAAGGGCATGAGGTCATGGGGCAGCATCCCCATGAGTGGATTATTGCTCTTGGGAAAAAGTCAGGTCTCATAGGAATGCACTAGTTCCCACAAGAAAGAGAAATGAACCTGACCACTCACAGGTTTCTTTCTTCCTTGCCCACACACATGCCCTTCTGCACAAGGCCAGGTTGTAATGCAGCCAGAAGCACCATGCTATCTGTACTTCCCATCCACCATAATCACAAGTCAAATAAACTTCTTCCATTATAAAGTATCAAGCCTTGGCAATTTTTGTTATAGCAGCACAACACAAAGACAAGAATATCATTTAATCTTCCCAATTATTTTAAATTAGATTGTCTTAACTGAAATTATTATCTAAATTGAACTGACAATAGATTTGAATAATGTAATGTGGGGAGGTAGAGCAAGATGGTAGCTAAGATTCCCTAATATTCTATCTCCCACAGAAACCAATTTAAACAGCTAATCACACACCAAACTACCTTCACAAGAGCTAAAGAGAGCCAGATGAGAGAATGTCATGTCTGGTTTTAATATAATGAAAATAGATGCACTGAAGGCAGGAAAGTGTTGCTGACACCACCCCTCCTCCAGCTCCAAACAGCATGAAGCAAGATACCTCTCCCTTGGAGGAAGAAGAGGGACTATGTCCAGACCTTAGACCTAAAACCCAGTTTAGGACGTGCATGGTGAAGCCTAGTGCCAAGCAGAGCCCCAGGACCCCTGCCTGCCTTGTCAATGCCCACAGACAAAGCCACTGGAACTGCATCAGCCATGTAACCAAGGAATCACCTCCATACTACTCTCTCAACCCCAGATAGCAAGAAGGGGAGCAAACACAAAATCTAGCACAGATGGGACTTAGCCTTGGAGTTAGTTCTAAGATCACTGCAATGGAGCCATCACCAAAGATCTGTATCCAGGCCCCAGCCCCAAAATGGAGCCTGTAGGCCTGACCTGACATCAGGTAGAAACCTACATGCTGGAGGGACAGACTCAACTTTGAGCTTGCATTGTTGCCAGACTCGGGGTGGGGCTGGGATACACCTTCCAACCTAGACTGTACAGGTCCCTGCAGCAGGAGAACTGGCAGCGTGGTGGGCAAGGAACTGTTTTCACCACACATCCTCAGTCCTCAGGCAGCATGGCATTCCCAGGCCAGTGCTCACAGAGTTCTGGACCTACACCAGCACCAGGCCGATATCTATGTCCTGGTGGGAGGCCTGTGACTATGGACAAGGCACTTGAGCCTACCACAGCTCCAGCCCCTTGAAGAGGCTTGTGAAGTTGGACTACTCTTTTGAAATGCTCCCCCAATTCATGCTGAACAACAGGCCAGCTGCAGATTTGGAACAAGTCTAGGCTTGGATCGCCCTCTAGTGCTGAAACATCAACATCACACCACCACAGACCCCTGCAAAATTGGATTCAAGGGCACTATCTAGTGATAAAAAGCAGAAATGACAACAGGCTCAGAGAAAATAAGCAGACTGCTTAGAATTTCTGGAAAGATAGGCACAAACAAAGCTAGGTTATGAAGATTAGAATATATATCTAACCCTTCAATGTGTAGACATGACACGACAACATGAATCAAGAGCTTTCAGAAAATCATGACCTCACCTAACAGTCAAAATTAGACACCAGAAATCAACCAGGTAGTAATCAGTATCGACAAACTCTCAGATGGAGAGCTTAAAACAGCTGTTAAAGGACACTCAACAAGTTTCAAAACAAATAAGTGATTTGATACTTTAACATAAGGAATTTGAGAGAGATGAAAACAACAACAACAAAATCAAACAGGAATCCTTAGCTGAAAAATACACTGACCAAAAGTGAAAAATACACTGAAAAAAAAAATAGAAGGCATGAGTAGATTATATCAAACAAAAGACAGAATTAGCTCAAAAAGAGGACAATCTAGAAATACACTGAAGAGAATAGTAGGGGGGAAAGAATGAAGAGGAATGAAGAACGATTATGGGAAACCTGGGACAACATTAAAAGAGCACAGTATTTGTTACTGGAGTTCAAATGGGACTTGAAAATGCCAAAAGGTACAAAGCTTTACAAAAAGGGCTAAACAGAAAAGACCTAGATAAGTATACAAATGGCCATGTACAGGAAGGTCACAGGTTTATAAACTGAGATATAACTCAATCAAGTCTTTCCCCAAACATAATCAAGCTGGGTATGGTGGCACAAATTTGTAATCCCAGTACTTGAGAGGCTGAGACAGGAGTATCACAGGTTCATAGCCAGCCTCAGCTACTTAGTGAGACCCTTTGTAACTTAGTAAGACCTTGTTTCAAAATGAAGAATAAAAAATAGGGCTGGGGATGCTTAGTAAGTCCCTGTTTCAAAATAAAGAATAAAAAAATAGGACTGGGGATATAGCTCAGAGGTAGAATGCCCCTGGGTTCAGTCCTTGGTACCACATACATACATACAAAAAAAATGTTAAAGACAAAGAGAAGATTCTTGAAGCTGCAAGAGTTAAAGAAATTACACACATGTGTTCCTAATTTATCTAACAGTAGACTTCTCTGCACATACCTTGCAGAAGAGTGGCATGAAAGTTTCACAGTACTGAAGGGGAAAAAGAAAGCTGCCAACCAAGAATACTATACCCAGCAAAGCTATCCCTTAGAAATGAAAGAGAGATAAAAGTATTCCCAGACAAACAAAAGTAGAGAGAATATATCGCTATCAGGCTGGCTCAACAAAAAATGCTAATGGTAGTCTTCCAAACTGAAAGGAGAGAGAGAAGAAAATATCTGAACATATAATATTCACTGGTAAGAATAAATACTGAGACAAATTCATAATGCTCTAATATTATAAACATGATACATAAACACTGGGTCTCAAGGAACTAGCACAAGAAAAAACAAGTAAATCCAAAATTAGAAGGAAAGAAGTAGAGCCAGGTGTGGTTGCACACACTTGTAATCTCAGTACTTGGGAGGCTGAGACACGAGGATCACAGGTTCAGGGCCAACCTCAGCTACTTAGTGAGGCCCTCTGCAGATTAGTGAGACCCTGTTTCAAAATAAAAAATAAAATAGGGCTGGAGGTGTAGCTCAGAGGTAGTATGCCTCTGGGTTCAATCCTCAGTACTACCAAAAAAAAAAATAAAAATAGGAAAGAAGTAATAAGGGTCAGAGCAAAAATAGAGACTAAAATAATAACACAAAATATTAATAAAACAAAGCACTGGTTCTTTGTAAAGATAAATAAAATTGACAAAATCTTAGCTGATTAAATATTTTCCTTACCTAACTAGGAAAAAGAAGGTACAGGCAGATACAAGTGACCCAGTCTATCAGACTTCTATTCTATAGCTATCACAACCTGTAGTTAGCTGCAGTGGTCTTGGTCCATGAGTCCACCTCAGCAATAGACAGTTCCAGCAATGTGGGCCTTGTTCCACAAAGAAACTCAATGAGAGATGAAAAGGGAGAACTGCTATAATAAAGATACAAAGGATAGTTACAAATGATTATGAAAAACTACACATCAACAAATTTGATCCAAGAAAGAATAGAAAAATTATTGGGAAAACATATTTTACCAAGATTGAATCATGAAGAAATAGGAAATGTGAACAGATTAATAATAATAATGAGTAATGAAATTAAATAATTTATTATTATTTATTATTAATTATTTATACAAAATAATTAATATAAAGTCTCCCATAAAAGAAAAGCCAAGGACCATATGGCTTCATTTCTGAGTTCTACAAAAAAATTATTTCAAAGTATTGAAGAGGAGAAAATTCTTCTAAATACATTCCATGAGGCCAACATTATCCAAATACCAAAACCAGATGCTCAAAAAAGAAAGCTACAGGCAAATATCCTTGATGAACATAGATGCAAAAATTCTCAGCAAAACACCGGCAAATTCAATAGCACATTCTAAAAAATATTCACCATGATCATGTGGGATTCACCCAGGGATGTAGGATGGTTAAACATACAAATCAATAAATGAGACACAACATATCAAAAAGTAAAGGACAGCCGGGTGTGGTGGCGCACGCTTGTAATCCCAGCATTCGGGAGGCTAAGACTGGAGGATCTGGGTTTGCGGCCAGCCTCAGCTACCTAGTGAGGCACTCCGCAACTTAGTGAGACTCGGTTTCAAAATAAAGAATAAAAAAATAGGGCTGGGGGTGTAGCTCGGAGGTATAATGCCCCTGAGTTCAATCCCCAGTACCACAAAAAAAAAAAAAAAAACAGTAAAGGACAAACACCATATGGACATCTCAATAAATTCAGAAGAGGCATTTGATAAAATTCAACATTCCTTCTTGATAAGAATTCTTAGTTATGTACAGTACAAACACAGCTTAACATAATAAAGGCATATATAATGGGCCAACAGATAAGATAATAGACAATGGAGAAAAGTTGAAAGCTTTTTCACTAAGATCTTGGACAAGGATGTCCACTTTCACTAAACACTGTCCTGGATCCTAGCCAGATCAATTGAATAAGAAAAAGAAATAAAGGTCATCCAAATTGGAGAAAAGAAAGTCAAATTGTCACTATTTGCAGATGACGTGATTTCATATATAGGGAGCCCCAAAGGCCACACCAAAAATTATTAGAACTAATAATGAATTCATCAAAGTTGTAGGATACAAAATTCATATACAAAGATCAGTTACTATGCATCAATAGTAAGTTATCTGGAATGAAAAATAAAGAAGCAAAACCATTTACAATAGTCACAGCAAATTAGAAAAAAATTAGTTAATGAGGAAAAAGATCTCTACAACAAAATATATAAAACATTGATGAAATAAAGAAGACATGAATAAATGGGAAGACTCCCATTTTCATAGTCTGGAAGAATCAATATTATTAAAATGTCCACCCTATTCAAAGCAATTTATAGATTCAGTGCAGTCTCTATCAAAATATCATTGACATTCTTTACAGGAGTATATAAAAGATCTATACACATTGATGAAAGGATAGTCTTTTCAATAAATGGCACAGGAAAAATTGAATATTTACATATCAAAGAATAAAACAAGATCCCTATTTCTCACCATTTACAAAAATCAACTCAAATGGATTAAAGATTTAAATGTGAGACTTGAAATTGTAAAATGAATAAAAGAAAATATAGGGAAATGCTTTAGGACACTACAATGAGTAAGGATTTTTTTTTTTTTTTTTTTCAGAACTGGGGATTGAACTCAGTGGCATTATACCTCCGAGCTACACCCCCAGCCCTATTTTTTTATTCTTTATTTTGAAACCGAGTCTCACTAAGTTGCGGAGTGCCTCACTAGGTAGCTGAGGCTGGCCACAAACCCGGATCCTCCGGTCTCAGCCTCCCGAATGCTGGGATTACAAGCGTGCGCCACCACGCCTGGCTAGGATTTTTTTTTTTTTTTTTTTTAACCAGATTCCAAAAGGACAAGAAATAAAAGGAAAAAAAAAAAGACAAATGAAATTAAAAAGCTTGGCCACAAAAGGAACATAGCAAATGAAGCAACCATCAGAGTGGAGAGAAAACCTGTAGAACAAGAGAAAATATTTGGAAACTATGTATCTGACAAGGGATTTATAAACAGAATATATAAAGGACTCAATAACAAAACTTAAATAAAAAATGAGCAATAGAGCAATAGACCTAAACAGACATTTTCCAAAAGAAGACATTCAAGTGTTGAAAAATGCTCAACACACTAATCATCAGGTAAATGTAAATCAAAACCATGATAACACAACCTCACTTCAGTACAAATAGCCATTATCAAAAGAAAAGGTGAAAGATCACAAGAGTTGGTGAGCATGTAGAGAAAGGGAACACTTGCAAACTATTGATGGGAATATAAATTAATACAGCAATTATGGAAAACAGGAGGGAGGTTCCCCCCAAAATTAATATATAAGTACATATGATCCAGCTATCCTACCACTGGGTAAATAAGCAAAGGAAATGAAATCTGTGTGTCAAAGAAACATCTGCACTTCCACTCTAACACTATTCATAACAGCCAAGAAATGAAAACAATCAGAGTGTCCATGAACTGGTGAATGAATAAAGAAAATGTGGCACATAGACACAGTGGAACACTATTTGGCCATAAAAAAAAAAAAAAGAATGAAATCCTGCCATTTGTGACTACATTGATGAAACTGTAGATCATTGTGTTAAATGAAATAACCCAGGCACAGAGAGACAAGTACCACCTGAACTCATTCATAGGTAGAATCTTAAAAAGTTAATCTCATAGAAATTGAGAGGTGAATGGTGGTTTCAAGAGGTTGAGAAGGGAGGAGATGGGGAGAGTTTGATCAATGATACTAGGTTATAGATAGTCCAGTATGTTATTGTATAGCAGTATGCCTATAGATAATAATAATGTACCATATATTAGAAAAAAACCAGAAAAAATATTTTTTAAGTTTTTACAATAAAAAAATGATGTTTGAGAAGATAGATATGTTAACCTGACATAAATATTATATAATGCATACATGTATCAACATCACATTACACCATTAATATGTGAAATTTTTATGTTGATGTGCCAGTTAAAAATAGATTAACAAAAAGTCTTCTATGTTTATTAAAAAATACAAAGTAAAAGGTGACAGAGGCCATAAGAAAATTGCAAAAGCTATGAGATCTTAAAGGTGCAAGGTAGAAATTCTACTCATAAGGTTAAGAAAGACTTACAGACAAGTTAACACTTAACTTGAGCTATTTAGAATTGTCTCATCCTTTCTAAGTGTGTGTGTGTGTGTGTGTGTGTGTGTGTATGTGTGTGTGTATGTGTGTGTGTGATATTATCCAGTATGAAGATGAATACATGTTAAAATAGTTCAATGTCAATGAAACAAAGCAGAACAGAAACCATATCAAACTGTAAAAATCATCACTTAAAGTAGATTTGTTTGCTTCTAAACTACAATCTGTGTGGTTTATAAACAAATTCAGCTTACTTTCTTTCATCAGACTCTAAAAGGGAATCCAGAACTCAGAAATTTTAAATGTTTAAGAGTAATTCACAAAATGGATTACTGATGGATAACTAAAATCTAATTCAAAGAAGTTAATTGGAACACTTTCAGAACCTCTCAAAGCAAAGTGTGTGCCCTTAGGGATGTTACTTCACTGTTTCCATTTAACATTGTGAGGTTTTCATATTTTCATAATTTGTGGCATTTAGGTATAATTTCTGGCTCTGAAATTATGCACTGAAAAATCACTTAAGTTTTAAAAGATCCATTATTTCAAGAGCTTTTCATAATTCAATCACTAGAATTTATTGAAAAAGAAGCAATTCTCATAGTGTCAAAATAATTTTTAAATCATAGGTTTCAACTACAGATTAGTTTTTAAACAACTTTTCTATCTCTTTATGTGAAGCATTTTGTTTCATATTTTGAGCTCTTTTTTCATTTGTGTTATCTAAAAGCATCTCATAATATGAAATATAATGTTACTACATCCTTTTTTACAGTACACCTGAATTCAAATAAAAATGCAACCACCATGTTACTGGGACTATATTGATACTTAAATCAACATGAATTGATTGTACTGATATACAAAAAAAAAAAATTCTGAGAAAACTCTCCAACTATATTATTGTATGTTTCTGAGATATAAACTCTCTAAATTTTATCCACCACTCCAGCTACACAATTGGCACCCACTAAAATGCTGATCAAGTTAATAAATGGGTGATTTTAATAAAGTACCTATATTTTCCCATTCTGCTTTGAAATAATTAAGTTATTTTTCATATTTAAAAACTAATGTTCAATTCTTAACAGGTATTTGGAAGAATTAATAAAATGATTAGAATACTCTTTTGAACTCTGTAATATCATATAATCATAAAGTTACAAAGACATTGGAGCTAACTGCATCTACCTTCTTCCTGACCAATCAGTGCAGCTCCTATTGGAATATTTCTTATAAAAAGATACCCACTACAGTGCCAGGAAGCTCATTCAACTCTATTAGATACTCCTTGTGTTACAGAGGTCTTCCTCACAGTGGATAAAATATTGCCTCTTTGTCTCTCTAAACTCAGAGCCAAATTTTTGGTTTCTTCCTGAACAACAGCAAGGAAGCATACTCCCACGTCTAAATTAAAATAGTTGAAGAGTTTGAAGATGACCAATGATCATTGTGAGTATTCAGTATTCACATGTTTCAGAATAAACTTTCCTCCCTTCATATGGCATATCTTCTGCCCCTCACTTCAAAGCGGTAGTCTTCCACAAACACATACTTGGCTTTTTGATGGGCTAAAATGCACAACTGGAAAGAAACATTCCAAATCGGCTCCAACCAGAGCAAACTACAAGAGTGTCTAGTTGAATCACATGAAAGTGCAAATACTCAACCATTTTTGACCTACAGAAATGACAATTTCACATGGTGCAACATAATAGCATCATCTTCCACGATAGAAAGCACTGCACATCCATAAGTGCATTCTTGGACTGCATTAGCTTTTTAGCAGCTGTGTAACATCACAGTTCCAGATTAGGTTTGAGGACAGGTAAATCCCATAGCTCATTTTCCCATCAACTGCTGAGCTTGTGCAAAGAATTTCTGTTTTGTTTGGTACTGGGGATTTAACCCAGAAGCATTCTACCTCCAAGCTACATCCCCAGGCCAACTTTTTATTTGTTATTTGGAAACAGGGTCTCACTAGGTTGCTGAGAGCCTCGCTAAGTTGCAGGGGCTGGCTTTGAACCTGCAGTCCTCCTGTCTCAAGTACAGGGATTACAAGCATGTGTCATCACACCCGGCTGTGCAAAGAATTTTATAGATTTTTATAATGTAAGAATTTACTGATCTGCCACTTGCTAATTTTTTTTAGTCAAGACAATTTGTTTAATCTCAAAGAATACCAATGTATTTTTAATTGTATATAGTGCTTCCTATATGCAGTTGCTAATTGCTACACAATGCTTGTCTGGCATGTTCTTTCTATTCTTCCATGCCATTCTCCCATTCTTTAATACTTTTAACTCTTTTGAAACTCTGTTGAAATTGCCTCTTAATTGCTGCTATGTTTGCATGGGTTTCTCCCAATTTCCTGTGTTGGTAACTTAATCCTCAATGGAACAGTGCTGAGAGGTAGAACATTAAAAAGGTCATGCCCTCAATAATAGATTAATGCCCTTATCTCTGGAGTGGGTTCCTTATGGAGGCAGTGGGTTGCTGGCATAAGGATGAAGCCATGAGCTAGCCTCCCCTGCACTCCCCCCCCCCCCCCCCCCCCCCCCCCCCCCCCCCCCCCCCCCGCTCCTCCCCTGCACCTCCCCTGGCTCTTCTGCTTTCCACCATGGCATGATACGACAAGAAGAACCTAACAAGATAAGGGCCACTCAACATTCATATTGGACTTCAGACTCCAGAAATGGGAGAAATAAATTGCCTTTCCTTATAAGTTACCCAGTGTGTGGAATTCTATTGTTATAGCATTAACAAATAGATTAAGACAGCTGATAACTCGCCTTCTTAAGCCATTACTTCTAAGCAATCAACATAGCTCTGAGTAGTATTTCTCATCATCTTCTCCATTTTTACTGTTTCCATACCCCTTTTGAATATAATTTCCTCTTACCAACTTTCTACCCCTCTAAAGAGAAAAAAAAACAAAACAGCAAAATATTCCATTTTCTGTTTTATTGTAATAATATGTGCCACTTTTCCCAAATAGTAAATCTCTTCTTCCTATTTACCTTTCTTTCAGAATCAAGCTTAAAAAAATACAAATGAAACTACAAAAACTGACATAAAATATCTTTGTATTTCTAAAACCATAATGTAATGGTTGGGATCAGATAAAAACGGTGCATAGTAGGACGGACTAATGGGAAGGATTCCGGAGCCAGACAGCCTGGCTTGAAATCTTCATTTCATCATTTATAATTAGGTAACTTCCATCAAAGTTTTAACCTCTGTGCTTCTGTTTCCTCATGTGTAAAGTAAGGATTGCAATAGCTCCCACCTCAGAAGATTGTTGTAAAAACTACACGAATCAGTACATATGAAGGTCTTAAAACAGTGGATGGCCATTACCATTATGAATTAACTAGTCAGTTATGTAAGAAATTCACATGTCACTACTTAAGCAATAGGAAAGCATGACAAGTTTTTTAAGCAAAGGAGATTCTGAGCTGATCCTGCCTTTTAGCATCCAATAAGAATGAGATCCTTAGCTCAGTTCTGAAATATTTTATATTGACCTTCCTCAAACTCTACTTATCTAATAAGATTTCAAATTGCCTCATCATTAGGGATTTTCATTGGCCCAGATGTCTGGTTCTCACTTATCTTGGTTCCTTTAATGGTCCCTGATATAATACCATCTTCTGAACCCCTGTGGTAAATGTTCGGCCCCATGTAGCTGGGCCATATTCCAGGGCTCCGAAAAAGGGAACTCAAAACTGAATGAAGACACAAGCAACTCAAAGCAATATCAATACATGGGACTGCATTAAACTGAAGAGCTGTGCAGCAAAGGAAACTATCAAGAACCTCAACAGAGAGCCCACAGAATGGGAGAAAATCTTTGCCAGTTAATCTTCTGATAGAGGACTAATATCTAGAATACACAGAGAACTCAAGAAACTCACAACTAAGAAAACAAATAACCCAATTAAAAAAAGGCAAAGGATCTAAATAGACACTTCACAAAAGAAGAAATACAAATGGCCAATAAATGTATAAGGAAATGTTCCTCATCATTAGCAATCAGAGAGATGCAAATCAAAACTTCCTTGAGATTTCACCTAACCCCAATTAGAATGTCAATCATCAAAAACACAAACAACAACAAATGCTGGCAAGGGTGTGGAGAAGTGGGAACCCTAATACATTGTTGGTGGGTTTGCAGATTAGTAGGACCACTTTGGAAAACAGTATGGAGGATCCTCAGACCAATGGGAATGAACCTACCATATGATCCAGCAACCACTTCTGGGTATCTACCCAAAGAATGGAAACTAAACTATCGGACCGATGCATGTGTATCTATGTTTATAGCCACACAATTCACAATTGCCAAACTATGGAACCAGCCAAGATGTCCATTAACAGATGAATGGATTACAGAACTATGGGATATGTACACAATGGAATTTTACTCAGCCATAAAGAAGAATAAAATCATGTTATTTGCAGGGAAATGGACGGAACTGGAATACATTATGCTAAGTGAGATTAATCAGTCACAAAAAGTAAAAAATCATATGCTCTCCCTAATATGTGGAAGCTAGGGAGAAAAGGGGACATAAGAGGGACTCTAGATGAAGAAGAAACCTTAGATGAGCAAAGAAGGTGACTTAACTGAAGGTGATGGGGAGGGGGGAGGGAAACACCCTCATGCACATGATGTACTTTCACAAACATATCAAAGTCAATCACTAAACTGAACTTGAGAAGGAGGGAGGGCAAGGGAGTGGGGCAGGAATTGGGGAAGGGTTAAGTGAGAAATGTGTGCATGTATGCCTTTACCTATACTAGCTTGTACTTAACAAAGATGTATGATTACAATGCACCAATATAAAAAAATAAAGAAAACTGAATGAAAAGACGCAGCATGTCTTTTAGGAAGATAATAAAAGGAAAAATGAGACAGATGAACCAGAAAGAGGGGCACAGCCTTAGATAGGAGAATGCTGCATCAAGGAAGACAAAAGATAACCTAGATTGGAATAAAGAAGGTGGTTTATCTGAGAGTTGTGGTTTTGTTCTCAAAAAAAGAGTTGTTGTACTGGATAATTGATTAAATGACAAAGATTTTGGGAGAAGGTCAGAACGACTGTAAAATCTGGTTTTATATTTTGGCTGATGATGTTATTAGCCATAGTTGGAGTAAATATGAAGGAGGTATTGGGTAAATATGATGAGTTTAAATTTGTATATGTAGAGTTTGAGATACATATTAAGCAACCACATGGAAATATGCAGAAGGAATTAGATGTGATGTTATAGTTTGTATCTTAAATATCCCCCAAAGGTCCATGCACCGAAGACTTGGTTCCCAGAGTGGTGCTACTTCAAGGTGTGGAACCTTTAAAAGATGAAGCCTAATAGGAGGTCTTTAGGTAACTGGCAGTGTGCCCTCTCCCTGTTCTCTTTTGCTTCCTGGTAGTGAGGTACAGAGTCAAACATTCCAGCTCTAATGTGCTGCTTCAACTGTAACAACAGGGCCAGTCTATTATAGACTGGAATTTGTGAGCTGTGAGTCAAACCTTTTCTCTTTATAAGTTGGTTGTTTCAGTTATTTTTTTATAGTAACACACGGCTGACTGATTCACATATAACAAACTAGTGCTCAGTATCCCACTGACCACCAATTCATTATCAGTAGGAACATTTTTTTGATCATTTCTTTCCTCCCACCTTTGAGAACAAATGACCAAGATCCATTCTTACCTACTACCTCATAATTGAGACACATCGATGAAATTGGCTGGCACAAAGCAATCTGTGACAACAAATGACACAAATCTGACCAGGGAAATCTTGCCAAACACAGTAACCCTGTTAAATCAATGTATTACCTTCCTGAGATCACCAGCAACTATAGGCATAATAGAATGTCTTTATTTTTTAATATGTACCCCACCCTCTAGTGATCGTCCTCAATTTGTACTTGGAGATACCCAACAAAATAAATAAATGAAAATAATATTTCAGCCTCTTTGCTTTTGTTTCATTAAACAGTGTGTATTTGTATTAGGAAACTGAGTTTATTTTCAAACAATAAACTACTTACTGGCAGAAAGCTCATGATATTTGCTATCAAGCACCACACTTTAAAAGCCTTTTATGTGGCATTTTATGAAAAGCCACAGCTGACCTCTGAAAGTGAGACTAAGTCCACAGACTTAAATTACATGAGGAGCCATGTCAAATAGACTGCGAGACAATTCTTGGCTAAGGCAAGTACACGTCCTGGGTCTAGAAAATTTTGCAAGAACTCATAAATGAGCTAAGTATTCAGAAGTATTAAAAATAAAAGACAAGGCTAACTTTCATAAAATGATAAAGAAACTCAATCTTTGGGTTAAAATGACTTAAAATAACTTTAAAATGGGCAAGTTCCATCTTAATTAAGTGACTTATTAAAATATGTTTTATCTTACCTCTCTCCATTCTTTATTTCCAACTCCTTGTACATATAAGACACAAACTACAACAGATGAAAAAAAAGATATTTAAATGTTTCTTATAAACTTCAGATATGAATGTCTAGTTTCCTTTTTTCAGCTGTCCCAAAGCTCCATCAAATTAAATGCCTAATTTCTAGCCTTACCCTTTCAAGAAAATTGCTAGCAAATTATCAGATGATTAAAAATTATTTTAGAAAATAGAAAGTTAAACTTTCCCTAAGATACTTAAAGTGCCCAAAGCCATCATGGGAGGAACAAATCATATCTAAATTTAATAGTTAGAACACCCACCCTCAATATTTGTAAACAGATAAGGAATCCTATCAATCAAAAAAGGAAGTCCAAGAGGGACATTAAAGCTTTGGGTAAGGAATAAGAAAAGTCTCACCTACCCATGAAACAAGCCTCAAGAATTTTTAATACCCTCAAATGGCAATTTTTCCCCCAATTAAAACTTCAAGAATCATTATACTTGACAAAGACCTATTTCCTATAATTAAACCACAATTGCTCACACATTTGTAGAGATTCAGAGTTTCTTGGCATCAACTTGGAAGCACTATTTAGTTTGTAAAATTAATTCTGTTGTTTTCTCATTCAAAACTATCTTTTCATTTCACAAGTTATTTGCAATTTTCAAAATCTCTAATTAATAATCAAAAACTCAGTTCATGCCATTAATAATTAAAAACTCAGTTCATGCCAGAAGACATGTGTATTTTACTTGGTTGTATATGCCTTTATATGCCACTTTTATTTTAATTATTACTCTGTAACTAAGTCATTTAAAATGATAGCCCACTATGGTTGTGTTTCAAATGGTATTTCTACCATATGACCATGCCATGAGGTTTTAATTTCAAAGGAAACTGCCCTATACTGGAATCATATACATTTTCTTCTTATTGTCTAAGTGCTAACCAACTTCCTCCTTAGTTATAGTGCTGCCCAGGCAATGCCTGGGATTATCTTTCTTCTGACTTTCTAGGATTTAAAACAACATTTTAAATAAAAACTGAGTTTCATATAATGTCTGCAAAATCAAGTAAGTAAAATAAGTAGACTTTTAAGAAGCAAATAATATATACTTACTTGGATCAGATTTAGAAAATGTATCTCTGTCAAGAAGGTTTCTGTTGAATAAAACAGAAAATGTTAGGTGAGTACAAGGCCAAAATATTTATATGTATATAAATGTATACAATGCATATAAATATATGAAAGTGTGTACATATGTATGCATACATATTTTTAACTAAATAAAAATTTGTTGAAGGTCTGCCTATACTTATTCAGACTGAATATCAAGAGACTATAGAAAGCAAGCAGGGTGGGGGTTTTAAGTCTTGCCTGCAGTTAACCAATAACATGACTCTCCACAGTCTAACTTTAAAATTCCTTTAAGAGACGTAACTCAAATTTAGATTCAGATTTATTTTTTAACTCTTCATTAAAATGCTCAGAAATGCTTCCTGAATTGAAATGTGAGTTGTTAGTAACGTGAAATTGTTTGGGACTCAGAGCACAGGATCACCTTAACCTATACAATGAGAACACATCAGTGAAGGACAGTCTATGGCCATTTGTGTTACTCCACCCTGATGAGTTTAAGGTCACTACTATAGTTTGGGAATTGCAGAGGAGCATGCAGACCTTCCTTAGAGATTCTTCCCAGTAGAGGAAAAATAAGTAGATAAGGCCATTATCAGTCCCTATTAATATTTTTTTACACATATTTCCACATCTAATAAAAATGGGAAACCAGAAAATGGGAATTTGGGGCACCCTGTTATTCTCCGTGGTAGTATAATGCAATCCTATACCTTATCCCCATAACAATAGCACTGAGTATTTATTGAAAAGTTAAGTTCAAGCTGGGTGTAGTGGTGCAGGCTTGTAATCCCAGTACTTGGGAGACTGAGACCAGAGGATCCAGGTTTGCAGCCAGCCTCAGCTACTTAGTGAGGCTCTCCGCAACTTAGTGAGACCCTGTTTCCAAATAAAGAATAAAAAATAGGACTGGAAGCCGGGCATGGTGGCACATGCTTGTAATCCCAGCATTTGGGAGGATGAGACCGGAGGATCCAGGTTCGCGGCCAGCCTCAGCTACCTAGTGAGGCACTCTGCAACTTAGGGAGACTCGGTTTCAAAATAAAGAATAAAAAAATAGGGCTGGGGATGTAGCTCGGAGGTAGAATGCCCCTGAATTCAATCCCCAGTACCGCAAAAAAAAAAAAAAAAAAAAAAAAAAAAAAATAGGACTGGGGATGTAGCTCGGAGGTAGAATGCCCCTCAGTTCAATCCCCAGTACTGAAAAAAAAGTTAAGAGTTAAGTTCAGTATGTTCAGATCAATAAGGCAGGAATTTCCTAGAAAACTTTCCACCTAAAACCGACTTACTTTAAGTTATGATTTAAAGCTGTATCCTTTATCTGGGAAATCCAATTATCTATGGTGATGACTTAAGAGTTTGACTTCATATTAAAATGTATTGGCAGTAATTTAATAATTAAGTTATATTTCTATCTTCAATGCTTATTATAAGAATCTCATGTTCAAGCTGTTTATCCTTGCACCAGGACTGCTACCCTCATGCACCTGTCTGTCATACCCTTGGTATTTGAACAGGCTTTCCCTTTTTGTATCATCTGACATCCTCTCTTATTTCATTCAGATGCTCAATAGTTACTGCTTCCATTGATCCACTGTACAATGAAAAAATAAAAGCATATTCAACAGAACAAGGCAGTGAACAATGCAGTGCAGATCATACAATGAGATCAGGCTTTGAAATATTCTTAGAAAGAAAACATCAGATATATTTACATTTGAAATTAATTCAGATAAAAAGACTAATAGTCAGAAATCAAGTTAAAATAATCCTTTCTGTCACTTAAACAGATACTCTCCAATACTGGTTGGCAAAGAGTAAATTAAAACATTTCCATTTGAGAAATTACTGTGATGTTTACAAAGGTGGTTCTCCACCTGAGTGGAAATTCTGCAACCCTTCCTGTAAATCCAGCTCTTACTCATTAAGTATCCTGTGAACATGTTAATTAACCTCTTTCAGAGTTCATAAAAATTAAGAAATGCAGGAAAATATTGTAGTGTGGTTGAGACTCAAAAACTATGCTGTATATATACATATATATATATTAAAAAAAATAATAATATAGAAGTAGAAGGGTGAGGAAAGAGGGAAGAGAAAGGGAGGTACCAGGAAGGAAAGAGATTGAATAATGTCATATAATGTTACATATATATATATCACTGTGAATTTCACTATCATGAACAGCTACAATACATCAATTAAAAACTTTAATAAAAAATGATGTAAGCTTGGCATGGTGGTGCACGCTTGTAATCCCAGTACTTGGGAGGCTGAGACAGGAGGATCCGGGTTCAAGGCCAGCCTCAGCTACTTAGTGAGGCCCTCCGCAACTCAGTGAGACCCTATTTCAAAATAAAGAATAAAAAATAGGGCTGGGGTGTAGCTCGGAGGTAGAGCATGGTGGTATACACCTGTACTCCCAGTACTTGGGAGGTTGAGACAAGAGGATCACAGGTTCATGGCCAGCTTCAGCAACCTAGCAAGGCCCTCTCCAACTTCGTGAGACCCTGGTTCAAAATAATCAAATAAAATAGGGCTGGGGGTGTAGATCAGAGGTCCCTGGGTTCAATCCTAAGTACCACAAATAAATAAAAAATGAACAGTTAAGTAAATAAATAAATATATATAAAAATAGACAGAAATCCTTAATTACAGTCTTTTTCATCATACTGTTTCTTCCAGCCATTATGACATGTAATGGTAATGTCAGAAAAAAAAAGTTTGTATGATTAAACTCCTTAAACTCTTCATAATTTAGTTACTGAAATTTAAAACTTAACTTTCCAACTCTGTGACAAAACTTTCACCTAAACACTTTGGTTATATGAATATGTTAAAATAGAGAATCTATGACTACATTTAATTCTCCAGATACTAATTTACTCATACATAATTTTTAAGGGTTTAGAAAAGGCAAATATTTTAAGGGATATCTATACTGCAAATAAATAAATAAATAAATAAATAAATAAATAAATAAATAAATAAATAAATAAAAATAAAAAGTGACTATTAAAATATACCATCCAATTCAGGCTTAAGATAGGAATAAAAGATTTTTGTTTCCATTATCGTATTAGAAACAAAGCCCAGTCATATTAAGTAAGATCAGTATTATTATGAGGGCCATATTATTAATAAAGACTAAATTAAGCTGAGGCTCAGAAGCTGAGCTCAATGTGGTATGACCATGGCTCATCCCTTCTGAATCTGTTTTTCCTGTTCTTTACAAAATATCACACTATCTGGAGAAGACCAGAAGAAGCAACTTATTTTCCTATGACTATTGGAAATGTGGAAGGCCTCCAATTTTACCTACTGCCAGAAGAGTGTAAAATAAAATAAATTCCTGTTCATAGGCTAGTATGAAGAAAGATGTGCTTACAGAATAAAGAGAACAAGAGAGCTCACACATAACTATAATTATTCATAGGAATAATAAGGCAGTAGAGAATCAAGAATTTAGGAACACCTTTCTGAGACCATCTAAGGGAAAGAATTCCCTTCCTGCCCCCTTTCCTATACAATCTTCATGGATATTAGTCCCTCATAGCAGAGACTAAGGCACCAACCTATCTCCCTGGTATCAGCTCATGAGATAAATCTGCCTGCTCTAATTGTATACTCAACAGACCACATTACAATTTTAAGACAGCCTCCTATACAATCCTTAGACAAGAAAATATGCTGAGGAACTCATTTGAATTATAAGGTTTTTCTTGACTCTTGTAGTTTATTTTCCAGAAGCATTCTGAGACCCATACTGAACTCTCAGGCAGCCCCTGAAATGATATCTCGAGTTGTCTTTTTCTCACTGAAAAGTAGCAATTATCTTGAAACATTTTGAAATAAGTATCTTATTTTAAGGCTCAGGAAAAGGAGAACTGATGGAGGAAACAGTTCAAATAATGCTATTTGTCCATATATGAAGGCCAGTCTCACTAATATGTCTGGGGAAGGTTGGTAGTGGGTGTTATCTGGAAGGGAGCACACCAAGTCCTGTGTGCATGTATGTCTATACCACTTTGAGCTTCTTGTCTATACCACTGTGATGGATAATTACAATGCACCAATAAAAAGTATTAAAAAATAAAAGGCTCAGATATTTTTTTATATTAGTGTATGTATGAAGAAGTTTTAATAGTAAAAAAAATCTTCAGATTCTTCATACATTAAATACATTATAACATGACCTATTTGAGGAAATAGATACAATAAAAGTAGCTTACAAGTTAGCCCATTAGTTAAAGCCCTGCCTTACAGTCCTACCGCTCACGCTTTCTTACTCAGTAACTAAACCACCTAATAAGCATTCTTTTTAAAAAGGAAACAAATATCCTGCCACAGAGGCAACCTGGAAAAGAAAATGTACTTGGTGTTTATATGGATTTCAAAGTTAACAGTTTCCAGGTAACAGCAATTTGACTTGTGCTCTTGAAGAGTACTAATTTCATAAAATATGCAATGTACTTGTTTTAGGAAACAAGTAATCGAATGGAAGGTATGGAGTAAGTTCCAAAAAGCACTGTCACTTGTAGCCAGCAGAGCTTCTACAGAGCATAAAGGACTCCACAGCTGTACCTAAGTTCTACTTCATTGCCAGTAGGATCAGAAATATAGCTTATAAATACAGCCAAACAAACAAAAAAATCGACCCATTTAATTTCCTATAGGAACAAAAATATTGCTTTTAAAGAGAAGCAAACAATGCCTTAATACTTTACAAACACTTTCCAACATAAAATGTCCACGTGACAGAGACCAACATCTCTGTATTAAACAGTCTCACCTGCAAATTGTCCTATATCAACAAGCAGAACAATCATGGGCTTAATTAAAATTTGAAAATTATTAAAAGGCTTTTGTTTGCCTATTACTCAGTGTAGCATCTGCACTACTGATAGCCTGAAAAACCTTTGCCAAATATTGTTTAGGCAGCTACAGCAACTGGTGCAAGCTTGAATATAAGCAGAGCCCAATACCTGCTAAATAAATGAAGAGTCTTGTTTATCTAATAAAAACCATCAACTTTTTTTTTTCACATTAGCAATGGTAAGGTGTTTTATTAGGGTAGAAGAGGAAGGTAAAACTGGGGGCCTTTGTCCTAATAAGTAATCCATTAAATGAAAAATCTTGAGTAACAGTATCACTGGAAAAATAAACATGCCTAGGCCCCTTATTTTTGGCATTGTATTATCTCACGGACTAGAATTATGTAGTTGTGTTTATATATACATTTTCTTCAATACAAAAAATGGTTTTCATAGCTATTTTCTTTTCTTTTTTATTTGTACTAGGAATCAAATCTAAGGGCATGCTACCTCTGAGTTACACTCCCAGTTCTTTTTAATTTTGAAACAGGGTCTCAATGAGCTGAGGGTCTCACTACATTGCTGAGGCTGGGCTTCAAACCTGTGCCCCTTCTGTTTTAGCCTCCCAAAACCCACTGAGAGTACGCATCACTGAGCCCAGCTGAGTTTTTTGTTTGCTTTTTGTTTCCTAAATAAAGGCAAGGAAATCAAAACATTGTTTTGAGCAACTGAAAGAAAATTTGCTAAATCTTTGGAAGTAATTTGAAAATAACATTTGAATTTCTGATTCACCTTTCATTCTTTTATTCATTGAACAAACTTTATCTCTGGAAATTTTGCATACATATTTAAGAAAAAATTTTTTCTCAAAACTAAAATTGCTATAGCAAAAGGAGATAAATTGTATACAGGCAAAAAGTAGGTTTAGAAATAAAAAAAAAAGAACCATTTTGAAACTGAAACTTACTGAAAAGCCAAATTCAGCTAGAATCTAAGATACAAAATAATGCTGAAGGACAGAGTCATTGTAAAGTACTTAACAAGATTATCTGGGTTTTGAGAAAGTAAGAATAGACTTTCAGATTTGAGGTTGCACAAATAGACTAAAAATTCATCTCAATGGCTTCCTCTGATAGCCTGAACACACAGCCAGAACTTTATCACAAATAACAGAATTGCTCAGTAAATAGTGGAGATAAAAGAAACTTCCAGTTATTTTTTATATTTTTCTGAAATTGTTTATTCTAAGCATTGATATATTAACACTGTTGAGCAGAAAAGGCCAGGGATAAAAACAAATTTTAAACTTTTGCATGGGTGAAACTGGTTTAGATACTAAAATAAATTTGAGGGGAACATAATTAACAGTGAAATTTATAATATTTCTCCCAAGGTGTTCAATCGTGATAGATACTCTTAGAAAAAAGAAACCCATTTGAGAGGCTGGGATGGGAGGATTGCAGGTTTGAGGGCAGTTTCAGCAACTAACTGAGGTTCTCAGCAATTTAGTGAGACCCTATTTCCAAATTAAATAGGTCTGGGAGTGTAGCTTGGAAGTAGAATACCCTGAGTTGAATCTCTAGTAGAAAAAAAAGGAACTGAAAAGTAAACGAACCAACAACCCACGCTTTGTCACAATCTCTGGTTAACCTATGGATTGGAAGAAATGCAGGGTTAATTCAGGGTGATAAAATAAGTTTCCTGAAAAAGGTAACAAACACAGTCCCTGATTTTAGCCAAGGAGGAAAAATATAATATTTGTGTTTAAAAATAGGCAGAAAAAAAAAAAAAAAAGACTAAAAGTAAGGTATAGGTCATCTTAAAAATCTAAAACTTTGGTGCAAAAATAGTTCACTATCTTTCCCCAATATTATGGCTCCTATATTTCCTGTCTTAATGAATGGTAACTGTTTAAAGCAAAATAATGGCCAACTAAACACTTTAGGTTCTAACTCCTGGAACCTGTAAGTGTGGCCTTATTTAGTTAAAAAAGGGTTTTGCAGATGATGTGATTCAACTATGAACCTTGACATGAGACTGTGCTGGGTTCTCTCGTTGTGTCATAAATGCCATCACAGGCATCTTGTAGGAGGAAAACACAGATTTAACACCAACAGAGGAGGCTAAATGGTGATATAAACAGAGCAGATATATCTGTAAACAGATATGTAGAGTCTGGCCTTGCTTTGATGATTATCATAATGTGGCCACAAACCACAGCATGCCAGCAGTCACCAGACATTGGAAAGGGCAAAGAATATATTCTCCACTAAAGCTTCCAGAGAGACAGACCCGACTAACAACCTTGATTTCAGCCTGTTGATACTGATGTTGATACTGGCCTACAGAACTCTGAAACCCTGTTCCTTTGAACCAATTATTTTGAGATAATTTGTTACAACCACCACAGGAAACTAACACAGCAACACTATCTAACCACTCTTCTAAGCAAGACTCTTCAGGCCCCCCTGCTCCTATCCTTTCCCTGGACCCTAACATTTCACCCACCTTGGCCTCTGCTTCCAACTTCCGGTTACTTCCCCAGCCTTAGCTTTCTTAATGGGCCTACCTGCCTCCCATCTCCCAATGCATAAACCACAATGCCTCCAAAAAAAAAAAAAAAAAAAAAAAATCTCTCTATAGAAAATATCTGAGCAAATGGCTACCTTGCAAAAAAAAAAAAAAAAAAATACTTCTTTACCATTAAATATCTGTCATCTTCTGACTAAAGACCTGGCTATGTTTCCAGGTGCACTTCTATCCATATATTTCAAATAGACATTTCTTCAGATATTTCAGGAGTATTTTTAGCTGGCCCTCAAATTACTCTGGCATCACACTTTCATAGTTTACCCACAGCACTCCCTACCACTAAAATTGTCTTGCCAGCCTCGTTCAGTTTCTCCTCATTGCTGCTTTCTAGGCATGTATAACTGATCAGTCCCTTCAATACACTCAACATTATTCTATATCACCAGTCTCATACCTACTATTTACTGAGCCAAGTACCAGGCTTTGTGCCAAGAACTTGAAACCATTTCATCTAATCCTCACCACCATGCTACCAAGTAGCAATTATAAGAGATTATAAAATTCAGAGAGGTTAAATAAAGTGGCCAAAGTCACAGAAAGAGTTAGGTGCTTAAGATGCATTTTTTAAAAAAAAACGTTAATTGATTTTTAATTCTGACTTTGATGTTTTATGTCTGTATTGGTTATGTTGACTATCTCTAGATATTGAGAACAAAATGAAATGAGTCACAAATGATGTTATCATTAGCATTGTTTTGGAAGCTCTAGGGAATTAGATACAAAATAAAAGCAAAAGGAAATATTATAAGAAGAAATCAATTATGTTTACTTGCAGATTTAATTTTATATACAGGAAAAAAAACAAGAGAATTAACTAATAAGGGATTTTAAAATTAAGATAATTCAGTAAAGTGATTGGAAGTAAGATGATACAGGAAGGTCAATGATTTTCCTGGGTATCACCTATTTATAATTATTTTACCCAATTCAGGCTCTTTGGTAATTGTCTGTTGCAACTATTTATAATTATTTTACCCAATTCAGGCTCTTTGGTAATTGTCTGTTGCCTTCAATTGCTGAAGTGTGTGAGGGTTAGGCAGCTCTCTTTCACTATAATGTTATCCCCAAATAGTATGTTACCATGAAAATAAGTCTCCAACCAAAGTGCACTAGATACAAACATTCATTAGTAAGCAGGACCTAGACAGTCACTGTATGCTTTATGAGTTTAATCAAGTTCCAGCTCTGTCTTTTCATCAAACATCATCCAAACAATCATCCCAACATCACCTTAGGGAGGTATGACAATATTCCAGTAGTGTGATTTATCTGAGTGTCCTGTTGTATCAGTGTAGGTAATTCTCTAAACATCATGCACCCATGGTTGAAGGACTCCTAAAGCCTAGAGAACCAATCTTAAAGGCATAGCCAAGGGCTCACTGAGCATGTATGTCCTGTTCACTTGACAATACAGTCATGTGCTACAGAAGGACATTTTGATCAACAACAGGCAGCATGTACAACATGTAGCTGAAATAAACTCCGATTGCCTTATGACATGATGGTCATCCTAACATCATAGACCAACACTCTATTCACATGTCTGTGGGGATGTTGGTGTAAACAAGCAAACAAACAAAAAAACTACTGCCCTGTCAGTTGTATAAAAATATAGCACATATAATTATATATACTACATAAAACTCAACAGTAAATGACTATGTTATGGATTTATGTATTTACTACACTATTTATCATTATTTTACAATGTACTATTACTTATAATTTTTAAAATTTACTATAATCAAGCCAACAACAGACTCATACACTTCATGTTTATGGCCTCTCTTGACCGCACCATTTTCTTTTGTGCTTGACTTAACTTTGTGTTGTTTTATTCATCATGGTCCAGGGAGCAAAAGGCTATACAGTGCGTGTGTGCACACCAAGGTATACCATGTAGCCTAGGTATGTAGTAGGCTAAACCACCTGGGTTGGTGTAAGTAAATTCTGTGATGTTTGCACACTCATGAAATCACCTGAGATGTATTTCTCAGAATTTATCTCCAGCTCTCCATTGTGAAGCAATCCATGTATCTTCTTTATAACTGCTTTATCCACATATAGTTTACATGCCATGAAAATTTCCTTTTAAAAGTATGCAATTTATTGCACATTCGAATAGTTGTGCAACCATCACTACTATCTAGTCTTAAAACATTTTCATTTCCGGTCCCCTTCCCTCCCAAAAAAACCCCCACCTTTTTCCACTAATAGTCATGCCAAATTCTTCTTCCCCCAGGCCCTGGTATCTACTAATCTGTCTTTATGGATTTCCCAATTCTGGACATTTCACATAAATGGAATCACACATTATGTAATCTTTTGTAACTAGCTTCTTTCACTAAGCATAATATTTTTAAGGTTCATCCATGTTGTAACATAAATCAGTAATTCTTTTTTATTGTCAAATAATATTTCATTGTCTAGATAACCACCTAGTATTTATCCATTGAGGGACATTTCACACTTTTTGGCTATTGTGGATAATGCTGTCATAAACATTTGTACTCAAGTTTTCATGTAGACACATGGTTTCATTTCTTTTTTTTTTTTTTTTTTCGGTACTGGGAATTGAACTCAGGGGCATTCTACCTCCGAGCTATACCCCCCCCCCCGCCCTATTTCTTATTCTTTAGTTTTGAAACAGGGTCTCACCAAGTTGCAGTGCCTCACTAGGTAGCTGAGGCTGGCCGCGAACCCGGATCCTCTGGTCTCAGCCTCTCAAATGCTGAGATTACAAGCGTGCACCACCACGCCAGGCTATATGGTTTCATTTCTGTTTGGCATATACCTAGCAGTGGAATTGCTGAATCTACAGTAACTATATTTGAAACATTTAGAAAACCTGCCAAGTCATTTTCTTAAGTAGCTACACAATCTTACATTTCCACTATCAATGTGTAAGGGTTCCCATTTCTCCAAATCCTAATCAACAGTTATTCTTGTCTGTTTTTTACTATATCCCTATAGTGGTGTGAAGTAGTCATCCTCCACATATAATCGCCATATGTTTCACCAGTAAAAAGGGAAAAAGTCATTTCTAACATTCATAATAATTACAAACCCTCTGGTACTGATTAACTATTGATTGTACAGCAGTCCTGAGTAGTCACTCTGGAATGAGGACTCGTGATTAAACTTTAAATGGTACCTCACTACCACATCCCAAGTATGTAGCCTGATTAGGATGCTTCAGGATTAACTTTACAATCTAACACACACATCTACGTGACACTGTCTCTGGTAAAATATTTTCAAGTAAATAACAGGAAATATATCATCAACTTGAAAGAATTGGAAAAGATGGGAAGAAAGTGCACTATTTTTTAAAAATCTTAGCATGAAGAATATTTTTAAAGGCTTTATACAAAGACCAGAGGATAGAAAAACCTATTTTATAACTAATGCATTTTAAATTTTTGTACAGAAAATGTTGCAATAAATTTAAAATACACTTGTTACATAAGCCATAGATAAATGTTTTGACTATAAAGCTACAATGCATTCTCTAAATCAATGAGAAAAAATATAAGCACCCCAAAAGAAAAAAATGTGTTAAAGTTAACAGGCATTTTGTCAAAGAATACACCATATGACCCAGCTATACTATTCTTTAGAATCCTTCCCAAAGAATTTAATTCAGAATATTATGGTGATATATGTACATCCATGCATATAGCAGCACAATTCACAATAGCCAAATTATAGAACTAACTCAGGTGTCCATCAACAGATGAATGGATAAAGAAAATGTGGTTTATACACACAATTGAATTCTACCTAGCCATAAAAAAAGAACAAAATTATATCATTTTCAGGAAAATGGATGGAACTAGGGAATATTATGCTCAGATCTGTCAATCTCAGCAAATCAAGGACCATGTCTTTTCTCTCGTATGTGGAAGCTAGAGAGAAAATAGGGAAAGAAAAGAAACTTTATGGTACTAAGGAACGAGGTTAGTAGAACAGTGGAAGGGGACTCGGGGTGGGAGGTGGGGAGAGAGAAAAAGGAGGATTGAGAAAGGAAACAGTTCAAATAATGTTATGTCCACATACGAAGGTATCACTGCCAATCTCACTAACATGTACAGGGTAGGGGGTGCAGAGGGAAATACAGTAAGTGATGTGGACATGTATGTTCATATCACTGTGAATCTCCCTATGATGTATAATTATAATGCACCAATAAAAGTATAAAGCAGAAGAAATACATTTTGTTTTTGAGCATCTAACATGAAGTTCATCCTCTATAATGAGTACTGACATGCAAATAAAATAAGTTAGTGTTCTGCTGTAACATAGATAAACATTAGATACTTCTTCCATAGGAGGTGGCATAACATGGCTCATTTAGTTGTGACAGAAAAGATAGAAATTTACGGTGAAAATTCAGAGATGATTTGTGGAACCCAGACTCAGGAGCACAGATGACCCTAAGGGAAGACCTCAAAGAAGGACAGAAATGTCAAAACTGTTTTTCTGTGTGCATCTGTTATCAGATTGAATTTTTTTTAACTGTTACTTCTACTTCTCTGGTCCACATAGTGGGCAGCATAGACAACTAGAGCTCTTATGCTTTATATTTTATAATACCAGCATCTAAGAAGAGTGACAAAAGTTTTTCTTTATTACTATTGCCAAATCACATGGATTTGCCCTCAGTTGGTAGGGTGTCCACCTCTGAACCAATTAACCGTGGCTGAATGTGTAAATCCCTATCTTAAGTAAGACAAGTTATCAAGGAGAAAGGTCACATTCATTCAACTATATTCATTCATTCAACACCTTTATCAAATATCTATTATGTAACAGCCACTGTTCTAGGCACTAAGTATAGAGCGGTAATGAGAACAGCAAAGCCCTGGTATCAAGGAGTTTACTTATAGAAGAAAGGAGAGATGCAATCCACTGAGAGGCAGTCAATTACATTTCTGAGTGGTCAGAGCAGTAGAGACATTAAAATCAAATGGTGTCAGAGTGCCTGAGAAGCTCCATGCAGGGAAGGTGACATGTGGACTGAGAACTAGGTGAAAGGAGACAAGTGTGGGAAGATCTGTCTGTAGAGTGTTCTAAGCAGACAGCATAAGTGCACAGTTCCTGAGACAGAAGAAAGTGAGTCATACGAAGGGATGGGAGAGAGAAAGCACACTCTTATGGCCATGAGAACATACAATTGCATGGTGAAATCTTGTGAATGTTGTAAGAAAGTTAGTGTCCAGAAGAAGGAAGCTGTGTAAAAATCAAATACTGACTAATCTCACTTAGCATAATATTCTCCAGTTCCATCCATTTTCCTGCAAATGACATAATAGAAAAAAGGAAACACAGGGACTATAAATAATGCAGAGAGAGAGAGACCTGTAGAGCGGCTGAAGAAGGCTAGAGGAGGAAGTTGGGAGTGGGGAAGAGGGAGGATTGAAGAAGAAAACAGTTCAAATAATAATACAATGGCAATATGTGATGGTACTACTACCAATCTCACTAATTTGTGTTGGGGAAGGGGTGGGATGTGGGGGAAATACACGAAAAGTTGTGTGCATGTGTGTTCTTAGCACACTGAACCTTACTATAGATAGATAATTGCAATGCACTAATAAAATAATTTTAAAAATAGAAAGCTAGTTTAGTAATATTGAAGAGTCTGTCAGAAAACTCACATCCTTAGTAGAAATCATTTTGGTATATTTGTAATTTTTAAATGTTTGTTGAAACAAAAAAATGTGCATTGTTTTTGATATTCCAGTCTATTTTCTGGAAATATAGTCTAAGATATCAAGCACAGCCAGGCAGTAGTTCATGCTTATAATCCCAGTACTTGAGGGCTGACAGGAGGATCACAGGTTTGAGGCCAGCTTCAGCAACTTAGTGAGACTCTGAGTAACTTAGAAAAAAATCTGTTTTAAAATAAAAAATAATAAGGGCTGCAGATGTAGCTTAGAGATAGAATGCCCCTGAGCTCAATAACCAGCACCCAAAAAAAAATCAAACCCAGAAGTAAAAAATATATAAAATTATGTACACATAATCCTTTTTACTTACATAGTTACATATTATATATAATTGTAACTCCTTTGCTTATAATTAAGAAAACTTGAGGAAAACAAAACAGTCATCAAATGAAAACTGATTAAGAAAATGAGATTCCAAAACAATGTTGTAAAGCAGTTAAGTGCAAATTTAATATTGAAGAGGAAGCATAGTACAATTGTTCCAGTCATAGACTTGGAAATCATTGGATCTACTACTCATTACTGGATAACCTAAGTTCTCCATATTTTATCATCTATTTAAAAAAAGATGACAGTAGAATCTGCCTCATAGTGTTTTTTGAGGAGTAAATTATTTAGTAAAAATAAAGCACGTGGAATATCGTCCAGCACAAAACTAGAAAACGCATTTAGTGGGAAAGGTAAGTAGAATAATGAGGAAGTTGACATGGGCCTGAGGCTCACAGGGTTTGCAGGTAATTAGGCCCTTTTGATCCTATTTACCTCCATAATATTTAAAAAGGCCAAAGAGCCTCCTGGAAAAATGTAAAAGGAATGATGGCAGTTTCTTTGTGAGATAGAACTACAGGGCAGCTGGGATCGGATGGGAGGGAATTTCAACAGGAGTCCCTGAGTAGAATCTCTCCTCAGAGAGGCCAGATCTCATACTGAAAATCCAGATTCAAAGACAAGCCTTTGACCCAGACAATCTGCACCCTGGAACTGTGCAGTGTCTGTGACAGAGTGAAAAAATCTGTGACTAGGACTGGGGATGTGGCTCAGTGGTAGAGTGCTTGCCTAGCATGCATGAGCTCCTGAGTTCAATCCCTAGAAACACACACACACACACACACACACACACACACACACACACACGCATTTGAATATATGGATTCAAAGAACTAGAGAGAATTATGCTAAGCAAGATCAGTCAGTCCTAGAAAGTCAAGGGCCATGTGTTTACTATGTGGAAGCTAGAGAAAACAGAAAACAAAAGAGACTTCAGATAAACAAAGAAAGATTAATAGAATAGTAGAAGGAGATTGGGGCAGGGGGAAAAAGGATTGAGGAAGAAAATAGTTCAAATAATGCTATATATAAAGGTATCACTACCAATCTCACTAACCCATAGGAGGAGTGGGATAGCATATGATGTATAATTACAATGTACTAACAAATATATATATATTTTGTATATATATATTTGTACACCTACACACACACACACTGTCAATGCCTAGAGAATTTTTACAAAGGGGGACTCTGGATTGAGGATGATCCTGGAGGGACCATGATGAACTACAAGGATCTGGTAAATCAAGGGAGGCGAGCAACCAGAAGCCAGAAGCAGCAGCATTACAGGGAGAGCAAGCAGCAAGACCATGTGCTGGCTCTGGCAACAGGGCACTGTTGGCACTTCCTCAGGGTGCTGTCAATAACCACATGATAACAGCAGCAGTGAGAGCTCTAAGGCGGCAGAGAGGAAAGATGAAGGTGTTCCTTAGCTCACTGCAGAGGAAATGTTTTTGGAGAGATGATCTCCTGGCACAGCCAGGTCTGTTCAGAGGAATTCACCTTAGATAATATCTGGAGTGAAATTCCAACAACAACAACAGAATACAGAACCTCCATCTCATCTAAGTCATCTTAGCATGGACTTGAATGGAAATGAGCCCTGTATATCTAAATAAGTGCATCTATCACTGGGTAAGGAAATTGGGGGGGGAGGGTACTTTTTCTTTTGTTCTTTTCAACAGTTTGGTTTGGCTTTTTGTGTATCTTGACAATTATCATGCAGTGCTTTTCTAAAATTCCTAGTCTAATGAGAGCCTTACCTACCTTATGATGTGAGCCACTGCTTCCCAACTATGCCAGTCTAAAAAATAATATCTCCTTGCCAAGTAACAGGGACTTTCAAAATGTCTTATTGATATTATATTATACAATCATCAAGGCACTATATAGCAAGGAACCTCTATTCCCATTGTAAATAAAAGCACAGAGAAGTTAACTTATCTGAATTCTCATGGTTGGTAACAAATGGAGCTGTAGTGTAGAGCTAGAAAGATCTAGCTGTGGTTTAAAGCTAGATCTTTCAGCTGTAAACATTTATTCAGCTCCATAATACATTTGCCTAATTATGTTATACTTGAGATTGCATATCATCTGTTCTCTCAATCCCTCTTCCCACCCACTTAAAGCAGTAACCATATTTCAACTCACTAACAGCTGAGTGGGCAGTGAGTTTCCATATATTTTGCACAATGAGCTACATTAGTTGCCTTTCAGGATGGATTACTTCTCTAAGAATCAATGTATGAAGCATGTTTGGTCCAAGAAGGAAGTGTTGATGACTGTGATAGGTCTATCTACAAATCACCATGTAGAGGAAAGCTGAAAGCTAAAAACACTTTATGTTTCTAAACTTTCTAGGCACTGCCCAAACATGTTGCTGCTATGTCTAGTTTCCTGACTTTGTTTACTAACAGTTAATAAGCTGTTGAGAAATATGTGGCTTCCCCAGGGAAAAACAGTCATGCATCTTCAGACTCAACATATTAACATTCCAAAAGAAAATCTTTACATGCAAAGTTGTCTTGGGTAAGCTATCTTTAAAATTCATCAATCAATACAAAGGCTATGCCAATAAGAACAATAATATGTCTATAAAAGTAAATCTAGACTGACAGGGGGTTTATTTTTTCTGTCCTCCAGGTTTTTAACAATATTTGAATCACTGAATAATTGAAATGTTACTAACAGCAATCTGAGCTTTGCAGACTCCACAACAGAGTTTAAAAGAAGAAGAAATTAATCTGGAATAAGAAGCTGTGTATAGGCACAAACAACTAGCTGAGATAGGGAAACGGAAAATAACTGTTTAATATGCCTCTGCCATTTTCATCACAGGTGATGAGGAAGGTGCCCATACTCAAAAGCACTCATCTAGGTAAAACAAACAATCACAAATAAATAACTCAGTTGCAACTATGAGCTCATAATACATATAGTTCTACAAAAAAAAAAAAAAAAAAGATGAATGAAGCACACAGAGGCCTTGTCTCCTTCATTCTGCTTCTCTACAACTGATTTTTTCCAGCCCCATCGATGCTCTACTCTTTCTACCTCTGTGCCTTCCAGCCACTGTTCCCATTCATCTGTGAGGTTCTCCTTCCTGTTTACAACTATGCATTGAGTAGGTAATGATGAAGCACTTTCTACATGCAAGACATCTGACTGGAACCTAAACAGAATTCAAAGGTGAATATGACACAGTTCCTACCCTATTGTAGTTTAAGAGTTGTCTGATACTCTTTCAAATGTTTATCCAACAAACACTAAAGTACTGAGTACCAAAGAAAGGATTTTTGATGTTGGAGACTGTTTCATGAACACAGGACTCCTGCCCTAGATTATTTATATTCCATTAATGGGACAGATTTGTAAATATGTGCAGTAAAAGTTTAATGTATATAATAAATTTATTACATATTAAAGATAGTCAATTCTACATCTGAGGGTTCAGGAAGTCTTCATTGAGAGGGATGTTTGAGCCGTTATTAGACTCCACCAGGTAAAGTCTGGAGAGAGAGAGAATAATTCCCAAAAGAGCAACCAGGAATACACATCATTGTTCTCTCAAGAAGTCCAAGTGATCTGAAGAGGTGTGGAGTTTAGGAGAGAGTTTGAAGGGGACACGGGAGCGGAGGAAGGTGGCATTGCATGGAAAGAAAGATGATGTCAAAAGGTTAGGCAAATATTTGGAAGATCTTTATTACATAGGCAATTAAAGAATTCTAAGCAAGAGTCATAGTATTATCATGATGGTATTGCCCCCCCCTTTGAACTGGACACTGAATTCAGGGACATTCTACCTCCAAGTCACACTCCCAGTACTTTTTATTTTGAAAGAGTCTCACTAAATTGCTGAGACTGTCCTCAAACCTGCAACCCTCCTGTCTTAGCCTCCCAAGTAGTGGAACTGCAGATGTGCATTACCATGCCCAGTGGTATTTGCCCTTTTTAAGTGGGTCTCTACCAGCCCCAAATACAGGATTCATGACAGGGAAGAGGGGGTTTTCCAGACAAAATGTGAGGTTGAAAGAGTTCAGGAACTTGTACCCTGGTTTCTTTGAGGGTCAGATGGGCTGGACCAGTGAACAGAATAGCCAGCCATTAAAGGGATGACAGGGGAGCAGAAGAGACAGAAAGAAGGACCTTGAGGCTCAATTGACAGAACATTTACTGGGGTGATGGAGACATAGAAAAAATGATGGGAAGGGCTTAGTCCTTTCTAGGGAAGCAAATTCTCCAGAATACCCACATGTAGTCTGAAAAACTACTGAAACAATTCAGATGATACCCTTGTTGAGAATGGCTGGTTTAGACCATGCTCAAAAATGACAAAAATACAACTACACATGACAATTGCATCTTTAAAAAATTCTAGCATTTTATTTGTGTGCTGGTGGGCATTTTCTTCATCATCATCACCATGTAGTAAGCTAATTCACCTATTTCTTGCCCTCATTGAAATAAAGTGCCTTTATAACTTTGTTTTTTTCCCAATTTTAGAGTTACAACCATTAATGAGGCTTATGCCTTTGAAAATACTTGATCTAATCAAGCATGGCAACATTTTAGGCTAAATATAATCAATTGAGCACTGAGGTATTTCAGCTGTGTTAGAAGCACTTAGGAAATTACTCAGATGAGCCAACAAAACTTCAGAACCAGACATGTGTAAGAAATGACATGATTTATGAATAGTGACTTGATTAAGTAAACTTGTCCATTTTTCACTTGCCCCAGCTTTTACATAGAAAGTATTACTTCCTTCCATCTTCCCATTTTTGAGTCTGTATTATATTGTTAGATTTCGACTTTTCAAAAATTTTGTTTTGCATTTTGTAACAGAAATTTTAAATTGTTGGGACAAATACATATGGCCTGGAAGAATATACATTAGCATATAAATAAACCTATTGCTCTTTCCAGAGGCCAAACCACTGAAGAGCTCTTTGTACCCTAGATTTTACCCAAGTTACATCTTCATGTGCTGCTGCACTCTATCAGTTCACCAAACAAATTATTAGAAATATATTTTTCCCAAGACAAAAATCTTCCATGGGTAAAGATCTGGAAGGAAATACACCAAGTACTGCATGCATGTATATTTCTATCACCTCATTATGATGTATAATTACAATGCACCAACAAAACTATATTAAAATATATTTCATTTATTTTCCTACTTAATCTGTTATGTGAATAAGATTGAATAATAAATTGTACTGGTAAAAATCAGTAATTTTAATGCTCTGAATAAGCTAATAATTTTAAGAGTATAAACATACTCAATTCAAAGACATCCAGGTTCCTTTTTCCAATTTGTTCACCAAGCAGCAAACACTTACTGTATTAAAACACAAAGTTAGATTTTATAATAATCCATGACAAAACAAATGGTACTTATAAAGTTGGTTGTGGAGATCAATGTGCAGAAATCTAAATCATTTTAACTCAGAATAAAATTAAAGTATAATAAATGCAATATGGGAACTCAAAGGAGCAATAATTAATTGTAGTTACAAGAACTACTGAAACCATGAATTGTTGTAAGGGACATCAACCTTAACACCCCACAACAGACAGATAGAAATGGGGGATGGCTTTCAGGCTGCATCAACAATGGTAGGAAATGGGAATATGCTAAGAAATCAGGGAATTAGTAAGTACTCAACTTTGGCTGGATGGTCCATATCTGAGATGAGACTGGAAAAGGAAGGCTAGGCAAGATGAAAAAGTACCCTGGACACCATATTAGGGTGCTTGGACTTTATTCTGTAAACACAGGGCAAATGCTCAAATTTTCTGCAAAAGGGAAAATCAGACAATTTAACCTTTGTTTAGGAAGCTAACTAGACAACATGTAAAGAATTTTTTTAAAAAAAGGTTAATTCTAGAGTCAGAGAGAATAATTCCAAGAATATTGTAATAGTCTGGGAAAAAAATTACGACTTCCTGAGCCAGAGGGGCAGCAGCAGAAATGGGAGGGGTGACAGACATGGATCGTCGCATCAACTGATAATTTGATTTAAAAAGAAGGTGCTCAAACTGTACGGTTTATGAACTACAGTAAGCCAAGTGTTATAAAGACAAGGCATAACAGTGGACATGTCACTGCACTGTTTCACTTTATTTCTAGTCAACTCTTCCATGAAGCCCTGTTGTCCTTCTGGATCCTTGAAGACACAACTTGAGGCTCCCAGCTCTGTGACAAGTGATCAGAGTCAGCACACATGCCCGAGTCTGGTAGCCATCTCTACTGAAAACTCTGTTTGCTATAGAGGAAGTAGTGCCAAAAATATAGTAACGTATTACAAAAGTAAATTGCAGGAGAAGCACAGGTTATTTATTACTATCAACCACTATTCATTTCTAAGATGAACAAAGCCAGCTTTCGGTTCCTGTTGAGAAGAAAAACTAGTTCAGTGATAGCACAACTTGACATTCTTTGGGGGAGTTGTGAGTAAAATGAGGATTCTGAAATACTAAGTGGTTGGCATTAGAAATGATCCACTATAATATCCTTCTAAAAATTTCTCACTTAGACCTAAGATTACAAGTCTCATATGATCTCACAGAGACTTAAGATACATGTCTAGAAAATCATGTGTAATATGTCAACAAAATTATGTTGTGATGAGGGAAATAAACATTTTTCCAAATATATGTTAATACTATACTTTCTATTAATATTTCTTAATTTGATTTATTTTATTATAAAACCTCAAAGGTAATAAACTTTTCATTATTCCAAAGTTATTCATTAAACAGAACTACATTTCATTTTCTTCATGCAGGCATTATTCAAATTTATTCTTATTAAAAATTATAAGTGAAGCCAGACATGTGGCACATGCCTGTAATCCCAGTACTTGGGAGGTTGAAACAGGAGAATTGCAGGTTTGAGACCAGCCTCATCAATTTAGCGAGACCCTGTTTCAAAATAAAAAATAAAATTAGGCCATCGGTGTAGATCAGAAGTAGCATGCCCCTGGATTCAATTCCCAGTACCACAAAGAAATTATAAATGAAAATCATTTTAATATACCAAAGAAATGATCTATTTAAAAGGCATTCTGGGATACAAAGACACATATTTTGAGAGGTAAAACACCCTTAATTTTTATTTGTTTATTTATATAAGTTAATCACCTCCTGGTTTAGCGAGTTTGTGAATGGGCATTGACAGTCACAAGATTTAGTTAAATTAGAGTATGTATACATTTTATTACAAGGTACTGCTTCTCCTATCATAGAATTATTAAGCTCCAAGTAACATTACGGATCATCTGGTCCAGAGACCCGTCCCTTCTATAGGAATTAAGATCCAGGAAAGTGGCATGATTGTCAAAGGTCACAAAGCTAGTGTCAAAATGAGAGCTCAGGGATCCTGCTTTGCACTTTGCCAAAAGTGCAACCTAAGGAAGCAAGAGACTATATAAATGACATTCCACTGACAAAGCAATTTAGCTGAAACAAAGAAATGGAAACAATTTTAAGTATAAGACAAATCTTGGGTTGAAAATCAATCATCTTTTAAGTAGTATATTTCAGACCTCTCTCCAAAACATTTTTAAATTCACTAACTTAAATTACGAATTAGGAGAAAAGTTCACTAATAACTTAATATTGATTATGCCTCCATGTCCAGAAGTTTACAAAGGGGCTTTAGGTGAAACCACTGGCAAAAAAATTCAGTTACACTCAACTTTCTCATATCTGTTTCCACAATTTGAAAGCTGAAATATCAAAACACCTTAGCTTAAGTCCAAAATAATAGGTAATTTGCATAGATTAGCAAATAAAGTTCTCTCTCTCTCTGTGTCATTCTTTGCTTATTGCTAAAAAAAAAAAAGAAGAAGAAACCAACAACATGAAAACCTACTGAAGACATTAAAGAAGAATGACTGAGCCGGGCGTGGTGGCGCACGCTTGTAATCCCAGCATTCGGGAGGCTGAGACCGGAGGATCCGGGTTCGCGGCCAGCCTCAGCTACTTAGTGAGGCACTCGGCAACTTAGTGAGACTCGGTTTCAAAATAAAGAATAAAAAATAGGGCTGGGGGTGTAGCTCGGAGGTAGAATGCCCCTGAGTTCAATCCCCAGTACCGCAAAAAAAAAAAAAAAGAAGAATGACTGAATTGTTTTCAATTACCTACAAAACCACAAATAATGTGATACTCCTTCTACAGGAGTACATTTAGATAGAGAAGGTTTGTAGGAATGCCCACAGAATTATTCACATTGAAATGATGCAAAACCCAGGATCTCAGGCAGGAAGAAGCAATTTCATTTTTCAAGATGATTATAAAGCCAGTATTATGCTAACAAGGCTGAGAAATGTGTTGGTTTCAAACAGTTACGGCAATTATAATCATATCTCTGGTTCATTACACTCTCTGACATTTGAGATCATTCTTAATAAAAATTAATGTGCCATCTCCCACTTATTTTACACATTTATATAGGGAGAGAGAGCAAGCAAGCAGCTAATTAGCAAGGTAAAAAAAATATTGACTTTTATAAACTAGAGTCAGAGTAATGTGCTGACATTTTCAATATCTAAGTAATTTATATAAACGGAATTCCGATTTTGTCATGAAGAGCAATCCTAGCATTAAGTATTACTAAAAAGCTAGCAAGTTAAATGGTGACTTCCCATTATTAAGAAAGCAGTGAATTGAAGATGATAGCGCCTAAGGTCATTGCTCCGCTCCACGGTTGAATTTGAATGTCACATCGTCAATTCAATTAATTTTTTCTTTACCTTTCATTTGCTCAGTCCATCACCTTTTTTCAGCATTTAGTGTTCATCTCATCCTGCCTGCTGATTTCTAATTAAATAGCCCTCTCATTACTTAATTTCCCACCACTTCATCAGGTAACTCAGTACTGAAAGAATGATAAGAATCAACACTTGGAAATTAAACATCAAATTGTTAAAGTTTATACCACTCATAGTTCTCACCAATAAAGGACTGAAAAAGACTAAAGATTTTCATATTTCCCATCCTCAGGGGAAGTACTTCCTTTGTAATAGTGTTATTACCTATTGTAATCGTGTCTCCCAACTTTGTGATTTCTTTTCAGTTACATACCAACACACTGGTATTGGTAGGAAAAAGCCACACTTTCAATCCTAAAACAAACAAAAAAAAATCATGGAAGAGTGACAGAAGATGGCTAAGATAAAAAAAAAATATGCCTGAGAATTAGACATATATGAGTGAAGAATTCAATTTTGCCATTTACTAGATGCATGACTTAAACTGAATTATTTAAATTCTCTCTGAAACTCAATTTCCTCACCTGCAAAATGGAACATAATATCTGTTTTCCAGAATCATGAGGACTGAGAAAATTAGCCTATGTTAAGTATTTTGAACATTGTTTAACACAGAGTTAGATTTCAACAATAAATTAAATTATATAGCAAACATTCAAAGCTTTCATGTTTTTTGCCTTTTTTAGTCCAACTTATATTTAAATTCCTTTACTATATAATAAATAGAAATACTTCCCAGGAATTATCAATGGGATATTATCCTTCACAGAATAAACTTGGCAAAATACTTCACCATTAGAAAAAGGATCCAGCGATCCCTCTACTGGGTATCTACCCAAAAGAAAGGAAACCAAACTATCAGACCAATGCATGTGTATCTATGTTTATAGCTGCACAGTTTACAATTGCCAAACTATGGAACCAGCCAAGATGTCCAACAACAGATGAATGGATTACAAAACTATGGGATATGTACACAATGGAATTTTACTCAGCCATAAAGA